>VVHJ01062039.1:0-16869 GCA_015107715.1 Tylochromis polylepis | reverse complement strand
TTGCTGACAGGAAGACAGCAGACAGTCGGGTCGGCAGCAACACCTCCGGCACAAGAACACTGAATGCGGGGGCTCCCCAAGGATGTGTGTTGAGCCCCCTTCTCTTCACCCTGCTGACCCACGACTGCACACCATCACACAGCTCCAACCTCTTCATCAAGTTTGCAGACAACACGACTGTGGTAGGTCACATCAGCAACAACGATGAGACCTACTACAGGAGTGACGTTAACCATCTGGCCGAGTGGTGCGGCAACAACAACCTGTCCCTGAATGTGGAGAAGACTAAGGAGATCATCATAGACTTCAGAACTCACACCCCACTAACCATCAATGGTGCTGCTGTGGAGAGGGTAAGTAGCACCAAGTTCCTGGGTGTGCACATCTCAGAAGATCTCTCCTGGTCCAAGAACACAGCATCACTGGTCAGTAACGCCCAACAGCGACTCTACTTCCTCCACAAACTGAGGAGGGCGAGAGCCTCGACCCCCATCACGAGCACCTTCTACAGAGGCACTGTGGAGAGTATCCTCACCAGCTGCATCACTGTGTGGTACGGCTTCTGCACTGGTCCTGCCTGAAACAGCTACAACGAGTAGTGAGAGGAGCAGAGAGGATCGTGGGTGCTTCTCTTCCCTCCCTCCAGGACATCTACTGCACCCGCCTCACCCGAAAAGCCCTCTGCAGTACAGGTGACTCCACTCATCCGTCCAACAGCTTCTTCACTTTGCTGCCATGAGGAAGGAGACTGAAGAGCCTCCAGACGAGAACCAGCAGACTGAGAGACAGCTTGGTCCATCAGGCTGTCAGGATGCTGGACCCTCTCCCTGCTCCGTCCCTCTCGACTCTCACCCCCCCCCACCTGCTCTTTCACTGACTCCCCCGCCCCACTTGCACACAAAGTCTTGCCCACAAACACTTGGACTGTGTTGGACTCTGTTGTGTATATAAGATTGTATTACATGTAAGACTTTTGTCTTTATGTTGTTTTAGTGTAACACTGAGGTGTGTTACACTAAAACCCCACTGCAATTTCAAATTCCTGTGTATGATCTGTACATGTGGTTTCTGACAATAAAGCTGACTTTGAATACGCTCTGCTCTTTGGTAAACAATAAAATAAAGTTAACTTAGACTAAGATCAGAAGATAATACATGTAACAGACGTGCTCTCAGCTCGAGCTTCATCTGCTCTGTCCAGTAAACTGTACTAACCAAAGTCAGATTTAAATGTGCCCAGATCCACACTCATATATCACACTTATATATAACGGAACCACTTTTAAAAATCTGTTTATTATTTACTCCACATCCTTTTATACTTTATGGATTTTAACTGTAGTCTGTTGCATTAAACCTTCTCTGTGCTCTGACGGAAACAAACAGGAAACAGTTATGACGTCACAGCGTGTCACAGGAAGTTCAGTGCGCGCGCCACTGTGTGGAGACCTGCGGCTGAAAGGTGAGCCTCACCTGTGTCACTTTTTTTTCTGAAGCACAAACAACAGAAAAAACTCGTTTTTATTTGTTTTTTTTAAATGTATTTTACGACGCGCTTTTTCAGCTCGTGACGTCACGGACACTGGTCACGCCCCATAAAAACAAAACAAAAACAAAATGGCGCCCTGGCCCGAGAGTGGCGGCGGTCCTGGCGCCTGTCGGCCTCCCCGCTGACCGGCCGCGGTGCCCGCTGACTGCCGGCCCGGTTCTCCGGGTCTGCCCGCCTCCCGCCTGAGAGCCGTGGCTCTCCTCAGCTACTCTGCACAGATTACACCGACCAATGAGCTGCAGGGCCGCCTGAACAGGAAGTGACGTGGCTGTGCAGACCAATCGGTGGCTGGAAAACGGCAGTGGGCGGAAGACCCGCCCCCTGACTGTCGAACCGGAGCGCGCCTGGAGAAGAACCGTGCGAACCCGTCCGAGCTCCGCGGTACCGCTCCAGCTTCAGGTAAGCCCGGCCCGGCCCGGCTCGGCCCGGCGTCACGCGCAGGCCCCGCGGAAGCTGTCGGGAGGCGCTCGGTGTGCAGCCGCGAGCTGCCGCCGGCGGGGCGGTGCACAAGGGGTGCGCGCGCTGCGTGCTGAGCTCTGGTCCTGATCGAGAGCCCGGTGACCCGGCTCGGCTCGGCTGGACCTGCCTGGTCCGAAGGCTCGGGTCCCCGCCGACAGGCGCACCTCAGCCGTGTTCAAAGGAACAAAAAACCCGGAGAGCGGGCGGAGCGCCCCCTGCGGCGGCAGCCGCCATTACACCCGAACTGACTGAATCCAACTTTATTTAAAATTATTTTTGTACAGAGCTGCTGTTTATTGTTTAAACTTCACCGTCAGCTGAGCGAATGAAGGCCAGGGTTCATTAATCAGACCATAACTTTATTTAAAATAAGACCCGTAACAAAGACACAGAGCACGAATAGCAGCAACAGGAAAGCATTGAAACATCACAGTGACCGGAAGTGTGTCCACGCTGACGCCGCTGGCGTGATTGTGAGCGCGATCAGCGGGGTCAGGGCATCCTGATCAGAGTGTCAGGATTCTGATCCAACCACATCAGAACAGCATCAGCAATAATGGAAACCCTCCTCAGGCTGTGAACACACCACAGTGGATTTGTGCACGTCCTGTGTGTCCCTTCAGTCAGTGACGGACATGTCAGTTTGTAGTTTTTAGTTTGATGTCACCGCGGTAATGCTGAGAGAATTAACACAGTCGAATCTTTACAGTTAAAGTTCCCTGTGAAAAGGTCCCCTGTTCACCTGGCTCTCAGGTTAAATATAACTCGAAGCTGCATCTGTGCAGGTGTGCAGTACCAAGAAGGGTAATTGTTTGACTTTAATTTGATGAAGCCCTGCCCCTTTTAAACACCTGAATGTGAATGTCATGTGACGTGGTGGAAATGCTGCTGGTCAGATTCTTCTGCCTCGCCACATCTTGTTTACAATGATGGTTTCTCTGGTGGTTTCCATAGCAACATGGATACAGAGTTGTTTATGGAGTGTGAGGAGGAGGAACTGGAGCCATGGCAACAGGTGGATGACAGCGTGGAGGAAGATGACATGGACTTCATGGACAGCTATGGAGAGCCAGGTGAGTCTCAGAACCAGAACCTGGACCAGGTCCAAACTCTAAAACCAGTTCCGGACACTCTGGACCCGAACTCTAAAACCACACTCTCTCTTTCTCCATGTAGTGGAGGATTCTCCATCTCCTCTCCCAGTCTCTGAGACTCCACCTCCAAGGACTCCCCCACCCTTCACACCTGCTGCAACAGGTATGTGTGTGTGTGACTGGTGTTTCTTTAAACACCTGATGACACCAACAGGAGCCCCAGACTTCAGTTTGGATGATCATAAAGCACACAGACAGTGTGTGAGACGCCTTTGCTCAGATGCATTGATGTTGTGTCTGATCCAGTCTGCATCAGTTATTCTCTGTGTTACTGTAGACTTACAGCATTAAGGGCTTTGGGTGACTGTGTGACTTAGCCCGATATAAATAAAGCTGAATTTACAGGTCTCTGTCAGGATCAGGTATCGAGTATGGCCGGTCTGTTTGATTAGTCCCCGGATGTTCTGCATGTGTCAGAGCAGCAGACGTCTTCTTGGGGACAGTCGGCGCTTCAGCAGCTTTGGAGGAATGACTGATGTTGGAGAACAAACGTGACGATGTCTGAAGCTCATGTTAAAGCTGAAGCTGATCCTGGAACAGGCCTGAACCAACAGAAACGCGTTCCTGTGCTTCTGCTTCCCTCCATAAAAGCTTTAACCGAGTCCTTCTGCTAACCGATTCTTTCTTCTTCAGCTTCATCACCTGCCCAGGTCGTCTCCTCTTCTTCTATGATACCTCCCCCTCCTCCCTCTATCATTACCACCTCCTCCTCTGCCCCGCGCCTCCCTGTTGCCTCCACGGCCCCGCCCCTGATGGCTCAAGCTCCACCACTCATCCTGACTCAGACAGCAGGTGGAACGTTTATACTTCCAGCGGCCGCCGGCACCGGCAGCAGCCAGCCCATCCTGCTCACCACTACACAGGTATGGAAATCAAACGCACCCTCTGCTGCAGCAGATCAGCCAAACTGAACGCTCATCTGCAAAATGAGTAACATAACGAATAACGTGTAACAACATATGTAATAAATGTAACGTAATGTAACGTAATAAATAAATAAAGCCATTCAGCTGGACCGAAGGAGCATTTGGACCACAGACGCTGTAAAACAGGGGTGGGGGAACTCCAGGCCTTGAGGGCGGGGGTCCTGCAGGTTTTAGATGTGTCCTTGATCCAACACAGCTGATTTAAATGGCTAAACGACTTCCTCATCATGTGTTGAAGTTCTCCAGAGGCCTGGTGATGAACTAATCATTGGATTCAGGGGTGATATCTAAAACCTGCAGGACACCGGCCCTCGAGGCCTGGAGTTCCCCACCCCTGATGTAAAACGTGGGTGCTGCGCGTTAAACCTTCATTCTTTCTCAGGTCCAGCAGGGGGCGACTCCTCGCTGTGAAAGCGCTCTGAGGAAATCCTCGTGCTCAGCTGATGTCAGTAAACACTCTCCTGATTGGGTGCAACTCTGATGGAATAAAACAGGAAGTTCACATTAGGATTTTGGTCCAGTCTGAGAGGAGCAGGAAGCAGGGGAGGATTTGGGGGCGGGGTTACATCTGATTGATGGGCTGTCTCTCAGTCAGGTGATGTCGTGTCTTTGCATGCACAGGGTTTTCCGGTGCAGACAGTGGTGAACCCCGGCACTCCTCTGGTTCTGAACCTGCAGCCGGGTCAGACGGTGCAGCCGCTCACGCTCATCCAGTGTAGGTCGACCCGATCAGTGACGGATATACGTGATCGATCTCCACCAATCGCTAATGAGCTGTTTCCTGTCCGCAGCCCCGTCGCTCGGTCAGCTGGTTCGGCCCAGTGTGGGAGTGTCGCCGGTCCTCCCCCAGGGCCAGGCCAGGCCAGGCCACGCCCCCTCAGGAGGTCCCACCCAGCCCGGCTCAACCTTCGCTGCCATGCAGCTGCCCGCCACACTGACGATTCGCACCAGCACACCAGCACCTGGTGAGCGTGACGCCTAGAGTGGGGAGGAGCTTCTGTTAAGAGCGACTCACACTGACCAGTCTCATGTTTTTCAGTTAATCTCCAGGTGACCCAAGTGGGCGGAGCCAATACTCTGAAGCTGGCTGGGTCCCCCGCCCTCCCCTTGGGTTCAGCCAATGGCATCACCAGAGCCACTCCCATCAGCAGCGGTACACCAGTAACCTGTCAGTACTTATGTGGGCTCAGATTTATTACCTCTTACCTGTGTATGTGTCACCTGCTCCCACAGCCCCTCACTCCGCCCCTTCCACTGTCAGCACGAACTTGGCGTCCTCCTCTGACTCCACCCGTGTGGTGATGAGCGTGGAGGAATTTTATTATGGCACATTTGAAGGTGATCTGAGTCTGAGGAAGCCCCTCCCACTGGGAATCAAAACCTCCACCTTCACCTGCCAGATCTGCTCTCACCTGTCAGAGAATAACCTGAGGTGAGGACCTGAGCACACCGGGACACAGACGCAGTGCTCTGTATGTTTAATGTGTGTGTGTGTGTGTAGGTTGATGCAGCACATGCTCCAGCACTCAGAGCTGGTTAACGGCGGCGGCGATGATGACAGGAAGTGCTGCAGGTTCTGTTACCGTCAGTTCTCGTCTGGCGCTCAGCTGCAGAGCCACCAGGACCAGGTGCACGGCCCCACCCTCTCCTCCTGTAAGACCCACACCTGCTCACACACACCTTACTGTCTTAAACGGAGTACTTACCTGTGTTTTTGGACTTGGAGTCTGTATGTGTGACTAGCTGCATTGGCTCAGGGGTTACCTGTCCTGATTTGGTACACCTGTCTGTTTCTCAGGTATGTGTCGTATCTGTGAGTGGGCGTTTGAAAACGAGCCGGTCTTCTTAAACCACATGAAGTCCAACCACAAACCGGGTGAGATGCCTTACATTTGCCAGGTGAGTGTGACCACTGACACCCCCCTGCCCCTCTTTACAGGCTGTCCTGCGTCAGGTCTCAGTCTTACCTCAGGTGTTACGACCTCGCAGGTGTGTTCGTATCGCTCGTCTTTCTACTCAGACGTCCTGCAGCACTTCGCCAGCTTCCACAGAGACTCGTGCTTCCTGCTCTGCATTTTCTGTCTGAAAGTGACCAGAAATCCCGTCACCTACCAGCAGCACCTGCTTAAACACCAGGTAACCACACACGCCAGGTGTAGACAAGCAAGCACCAGGTAAATACTTCCTGTAGTGGCGTGGATGGCTCTTTTAATTTGAAATTCTTCCTGTGCCAGATAAACCAGGCCTTCCACTGTAACAGGTGTCGTCTCCAGTTCGTTTTCCTCAAAGACAAGATGCAGCACAAACTGGAAAACCACCGCAGCTTCCGCCGCCCGCCTCAGCTGGAGGGCCTGCCACCGGGGTCAAAGGTCAGCGCCTTACCGGGACCGCAGCCAGCCTTTGTCTTGATTTAAATGTCTTACTCCACACAGGTGGCATTACTGGTCCGTGTGTCTTCAGGTGACCATCAGGACCTATGGAAAGATGAGGCCCTCAGTGACATCAGCAGGAAGCCGCCTCCTCCAGAACCCCGCCTCCCTCATCCAGCCAATCAACATCAAGATGGAGCCACAGAAGTCTCTGATCCAGAAGAACCCCACGGCATCGAAATTACCGCGGTCCCCGACCAAGAAGCTGGGCAGCCGTCGAATCCATGGCAACAGGTGAGGCTGACGGGTGATGTTGATGTTGGGCCCCTCCTCCTACGTTGTTGATGTCACATGATTAAGGTGCGTCTCTCTGCTCCTGCTGCAGGAGGTCATGTGATGACGACAGGTTGGTGTGTTTGGAGTGTGGGACCGACGCCTCCGATTTCTCCGCCCACTACCCGACTCACGTCCACTGCCTGCTGTGCCCCTACAGCAGCTGCTGCTCCCGGGCCTACGCTGCTCACATGATCCAGTAAGTAATCAGAGTACTGCAGGAGTATTCTTTAGCGGTAGTACCTGCACCAATTTGGAATTATAGATGATTGGTCGTTTATCTGCAGCCACCACGTCCCGCGCTCCAAAGACAAAGCCGTCCCTCTGCACAGACTGCCTCCTCCATGGTGAGAACCTCATTGACCTGATCAGGTTGATCTTCACGCTGCTGATTAAGCTCCTCCTCCTCATTTTCTTCTTCTCTTCCTCATCGCTCAGCCCGTTCCACCTGCAGTGCTTCACGTGTGACTTCAGTTCTCAGACGGCTGATCTGATGGCCAATCACTTGCTGATGAACCCAGAGCATCACAGCGCCACCTGCAGGATCAGGAGTAAGACTGCACCACCACAACCACACCTATAACAACACGATGAACAACAACAATCGCTGCAACACCCAAACAAGCTGCTCATTTGCCACAAAGGGGCGACTCAGTGGATACAACATACACACAACATACACACACTACATGAACACGCTACATGCACACAACACACACACACACGAACACTACACGCGCACAACATGAACACTAAAGACACACAGACGCGAACACAGCACACTGAGGATAAATTCCTGCAGCTGATGAAACTGAGTCAGAGGGAAATGAGCAGATTCTAGACGTCTCTGAGAGCTCGACAGGTTCTTGGCGTTCACGCCAGTCTCTGCGTGTTTTGCTCTTAAACCATACTCCTCCTGGTGGGGAGCCTGGACCCGATCCATCGCTTTAACGACGTCCAGCTGTGTGTGTGTGTGTGTGTGTTTTACTCAGCCCCACAATTGCTGCTTAAAGTTTGTAGATGTAACATGGAAAGTTCCAGGCTCATCCAGTCTTAAAGCGGTGTTCGTTAAAGATCTGTCCTCTGGCTCTCTCAGGCTGTCTGAAGCTGTAAATGTTTACTCGGGCAGATCCTGGAGCCTACAGTGTAACTCGCTCTGAATGCTTCAGTCCCATTCTGCTCTAAACTTCAGTCACATGAAGATAAAAGTTTAGTTGTGAACAAACTAACCTCGGCCTCGGAGCTGCTCCTGTATGAAAAACAGTGTTGCACAGGCTTTTTTCTGCCAGAACATCTGGATTGTTCTAAATTTCAGGAAGTTATGAGAAGTGATTCAGCTGGGAAATACAAAGCCTGGATATTTAAATTTTTGATTCCTTGGTGGATAGATGGTGTAGAGCCAGTTTCCAGTTAATGCCTAAATGTCCTCCCCACGCTCCCCACGCTCCCCTCATTCATGCATGCTTTCCTGATGCACGTGTATTGTTTAATTTTTTAAAAATGTTTTTTAATTAAAATAAAATTTCAGTTAATTTACTCCAAACTGTTGAAGTGATTGTTGCAGGTTCTACTCGGTAGCAGCTGTGGAGACTCTAACATTAAACCGTGAAGAAATGTTTGATTCAGAGTTTATAAGTTCCACAGATGAAGCATGCATTATAAGTTACACTTATCCAGGGAACAGTCTCGCTGTGGTTAAAGTCTTTTCCAGCAGTGAGCAGCAGAACAGGCAGAGATTAGGGCCGTTTCTCAGTACTCCAGTACGCAAATCCGTACTCGCGTTCTTGCTAGTCCGTTCACACGGGAGTCCGGACTTCCCGAGAACGCAGCGCCATCATTCTACAATTGGAACAGCAGTGTAGGTGATGACATCTCAGCTCCAGAGTTTTTAAATTAAAGATCATTTTAAAAAAGTGTTTTAAGCACTTTGGCAAAATTCCCTTTTATATATGATCTGTTTCATAATGTCTAATAAGCTTCATACAGTTAATCACTACATGACAGAAACACAAGCTTCATCTCTCTTAATAAAAATAGCATACCTGTATACACAGCTACGCTGCTTATTGAATAATAACAAACAGGCGAGATGTTAGAGCGCTTTTATTTTTATTTTAGTGGACACTCAATCCTACAACGGACAGCTGCCGGGGTTAGAAAGAGAACTGAAAAACATAATGTGATCATCTCTGGAGCGGCCTTCAGGATCTCCTCGTATTAACATGCTGTTTCTGCTCCCAGTGAAAATGTTTCCTCCTCAATTTAAATATTTTTAATGTTAGATTTAATTCAGAGTCAGCTGTTTAAATAACGGGTGAAATATTCAGTTCAAAATATACCGACAGCTCTTCAATAAAGACTTTAATATTAAATAAAACGGTCCAGTTATGAAGCTGAACTTTAATCTGAGCCAAACCGATTTACTCAGGAACAAATAAAACACTGAAATAAACCAAACATTAACATTTAGAAGTTATCTAAGTGACATGTATATCATGTTTAACCTGAGTAGCGACAGACCGCGGGGAGTCCGCTGCTCTCGCCGGCTCTACTGAGCCTTAGCTCCCGGTCAGCTGTCGAGCTGGTGGGTAACAGGCATCTCCGAAAACGTCAGAGCACTTTTACAAATATGTGATGTCCTGATAAATCGAGCAGATATTTGAAGTTTACACAGCTACATCTACATTTATTTTGTGTCACAGAAACAGTAATATTTCAAACTTTTTAGCCGCTCTCCTCCACCATTGCTGCGTTTGGGTTTTGGACGAAGTGCATTCTGGGATATTTGGTTGCCCCAAGTCCATGGTCTGTGACTGATGACGTATCAAAAGTCCACGAGAAAGCAAGTACACACAAGTACGCATATTGAGAAACGGCCTAGGTCGTACTGACGTCAGGATAGCAATCGAGACGGACGTTGAATTTTTCTCTTTTTTTTTGTGATGGCGGTGTCTCAGCCAAACAGCCAACCTACTGACACACAGTACAATGGTATAAGGATGTCACTTAAATATGATCAGCGCTTTATTAACCCTAGATTTCAGACTTTTCTTCTTCAACAGAGAACATCTCTGAACCTGCGTCAGGTCGGTGTGACTGACCTACCTGGATGTTTAGACGTTAATTCCAAAGAATCAGATTGATGAGTTGCTGAAACGTTAAAGTTGATTCAGCCTCTTTTTGTTTTTCGTTCTAGCCTATGTTGAACCTGACATCCAGTTCTGCCACAGTGAGGAGTCGCGCTCTTCAGAGGGAAGGGATCTCGACCAGAACAAGGACTTTCCTGACCCCTCCTGGAAGTCAGCAGATGGTTGGAAACAGCCAGCAGGGGTTAACGATGCCTACTCTTCCATCCTCCCCTTCGTGCAGAACAGCGGCCCTCACCACTTCCTGTCCAAGAACAGCGACGCCATTGACTACTTCAACCTGGTCTTCCCGGCAGCACTCATCGAGCTGATCACCAATGAGACCAACGCCCACGCCAAAACTTGCCGTTTCCTCAACACCACCCGCCTGGACTGGATTCCCGTCACCACCCACGAGATCAAAGGTTTCATCGGCCTGGTTATTCTGATGGGCATCCAGAACCTTCCCGACCAGTCGCACTACTGGTCCTGGAGTCACTATGACAACAGCTACACTTTCTATCGAGCCATGAGCTTTAAACGCTTCAAGCAGATTGCCACTAACATCCGCATGGGCAGCTTCACCACAGACGAGTACCGTGGCACCAGCAACCCCAGCGATTCGATACACATCTTCAGGCCGATGCTGGAAATCTTGAGCAAAGCCATGTGGAATGCCTACCGGCCGAACTGCTGCCTAACCATCGACAGGGCACTGCTGCCCAGCCTGGAAGAGGGCAGCAGCCAGACCAAAGGGAACCCAAAGACTCAACCTCAGGTTTGGCTGCTCTGTGACTCCAAGTCTGGTTACTGCCACCGTCTCTTCATACAGGTGGGGGAGAAGGCGGGTCAGGATCCAGGCTTCACCGTAGTGCCGGAACTGGTGAACGGTCTGGAGGGAAAACACCACCAGCTCTACCTTGCTAACTCACTCACGTCGGTTCCACTTATGCAGAAGCTTCTGGATCAGGGCATTTATGCCTCCAGCTCATTCCCTCCACCCAGCCCCATCCTACCCAAGGAGCTGTGGGAGGAGGGCAAGCTAGAGAAACCAGGGGACTTCCTACAGAGACAGTTTGGCCCCCTGCTGGCCACTCGCTGGAGGGATACCAAGGAAATGGGGTGTCTATCAACAAATGCAACTCCAAGTGAACCAGATACTGTTTGGAGAAGGTCTCAGACCAAAGTAGGTGGACTGGACCCCATCGACCGCCCCATGGCCTTCCGCTTGTTGCAGGAGAACATGCGAGGCGTCGACATCTGCAAGCAGCTACTGGCGTGCAACCCACTGGGAGGGGTCCCCCAGGACCGTCACTGGCGCAGCCTCTTCTGGTTCCTGGTCAACCTGAGCATCGTCAACGCCTTCATCGTGCTGCGTGAGAGCCGCAAAGAGAACCCACCCGCCTGGGTGCAGGATGGTCTTTTTACTCAGGTGAATTTCCGCAAGCGTTTGGGCAATCAGCTCGCCAAGTGTGCCCAGAAATACTTCGAGACGATGGAGATTGCGACGTCGCGCGTGACAAGGAACGAGGTTGCAGAAGAGCCGGTCAAACAAAGGCACAGGATGACGAAGATCAGCAATGTCTCAAAGAGGTGCAAGAACTGCAATTTGAAGAACATCCGCCACGAGAGCGTGTATGGCTGCATCGTCTGTAAAGCCAACCTGTGCAAACAGCCAACCTGCTTCTGGGAATATCACGGTTTATCGTCTCTAAACAAAGGTCAGTATTTCACTCAGTAAATCCAGAAGGAGCTTGTTTTATTGCTGTGAACTTCAAAGAGCTTTGTTTGTTTTTAACAGGATCAATCAAAGTTGGGTTTCTCAAAGACAGAATAAGGTATGTGTTGACCCACACGGTTAAATGTCTGATTATTCGATGTGAACTAATAATAAAAGTTTGTCTTTGCTGCAGCGGAGCAATCGAGGTGGACGAGGTTTTGGACAGCGTGGACGAGACGATGGGCCCTGTGGAGGACCTGGACTTTTCCGATGATGAGAGACTGGACGACCTGGATGACACTGAGGAAACTGAAGACGTTAAGGAAGACTTTATCAAAGATGTGAAACATCCAGAATTTCATGTGCCATCAACAACAAATGGCCATGCCCAACCACCAGCCATCGCACCTGCCTCTAAAGAGCGTGAGGATTCCTTGACCGCCCGTCAGCTGAGGATTGCCCTGTTCGCTCTGTGCGATGGACTCCGCCAGGCCTCTCGCGTCTTTGCAACCGAGACTCCGCTTATCCGGTCCTGGCTGAAAGAGGCCCGGAAGCGGCTAAAGGAAACTGAGCAGGAGCAGAAGGTCCAAACCAATGGTGTGGATCGTATGGTGGCCTGGGTGCTATCCATGCGTGAGCAGCAGCTTCCTATCACAGAGAGCAACCTCTTCCACAAAGCCTCCACCCTCAAGAAGAAAGGAGGTTTTAGTGACTCCTTCCGCATCTCTTACGACTGGGCGGTGAACTTCATGCTGCAGCACCGACTTGGTGTGCAGAGTTCTGGCAGGGCCGCGACACTGGATCGCATCCTGCCGCCTTTTCTGGAGGCCAAAGTGAACACCTTTAGGGAGTTTACCCAGAAGATCATCCAGACCCACAAGCTGACAAAGACCACTGTTGCTGCGATGGATGAGCTTTGCATCTTTGTGGACTTGAGATTGGTTCAGGAGAAGTCTCGCCGCTCTGAGGCCTTGGAATTCACAGGGTCTTTGCCTCTGCTCACTGTGTACCTGACGGTGCTGGCTGACGGCACCATGCTACCAGCTCTGGTGCTGGGAAACAGGAAGCTCAATGAAAGCGACCTGCCGGAGTACATTTTGCTGGAGGCCAGTCCAGACGGGCTGTCGGTGGAGGAAGCGTTGGACCTCTGGATTAATAAGGTGTGGCTGCGGCCCGGCCCGGTTCAGCATAGTAAGTCGATGCTGGTCCTGGACCGGCACCGGGAGCACCTGGGAGATCAGTTCCTCACCTCCATCAGCAGCTCGGGGACTCTGCCGGCGGTCATTCCTGGCGGGTGTTCCTTCTGTCTGCAGCCGCTGGAGATCTGCGTGAAGCCGGTGCTGCAGCGCTTCCTGCTGTCACGCTGGTCAAAGTTCACTGCCAGAAATCCAATGGAGATCGAGGAGACATCACCCCAGTCACTCCAAGCAAACGTGGGCCAGGTGTTATTTGATTGGGTGGTCGAGGCTCTGACACATCTGAATAAAGTCCCACAGCTTTGGAAGAAGTCGTTTGACCTGACGGGTCTCCTGGTGGGGCCCAAAGAGGAGAACATGGAATTGGAGAACAGAACAACAGCTGATAAAAGAGGCGGGATTCAGTCCGAGCTGCTGAAGATGTTGACGGAGATCCTGCTTGGTGCTGAAGCTTCAGAGACAGAGTTTCCAGATCTGCTGGAACTGGAGGATGAAGAGGACACAGAGGAGGAAGAACAAGCAGTGAAAGAGCATGAGACATCAGAGGAGAATCAGGAGGATAGAAAAGATGAAGAGAAGGAAGAGAAAGAGGACAGGGAAGAGACAGGGAAGGAGTCAGGACAAAGAGAGGAGATGGAGGAGGAAGGGAAGGAAGCTAAGGAGGAAGGTAGAACAGAGGAGGAGACAGTAGAAGATGAGGAGGAAGACGGGAAGAACAGCAAGGAGAAACAGGAGGTTAAAACAATAGAGGAGGACAGTGAGGAAGAGGGCAAGGAGACAGAGGAGGACAGGAAGGAAGTGAGCAAGGAGAGACGGGAGACCAGGATAGTGATTGGCGAGGAGGTTGGGGACGAGTGGAAGATAACAGTGAAGAGCCGGGCTGACTCCGCTGAGGCCAACGGAGAGGAGGGCAGCAAGAAGGAGGAAAGCTGAATAAGGATGCGGTGGAGGTCCACAGGCTTGACTTTGCACCATCTTTAACACTACAGGAGGACGGTCTGGGGGCGGAACCTTTTGTCTGTCGGTGCCGGCACACCTGTCAAGGTGTCCACTGTAAGCTTCTGCAGCTGTGTACTAACGTTACAGGCATTGCAGGTTTGGGGGCGGCAGGGCAGATGCCGGGGCGAACCGGGGTAAAACAGTGGAAACGGCTCATTGATCATTGTGTATTTTTGAAGGGTTCTCTGTTTGATTTGAGCGCCATCTAGTAGACGACAGGGGAACTGCACCCTGTTCATGTGGACCATGCGGACAGACGGGAGCATTTGTTTCGTTTGTTATTTTTGGTAATAAATGACGGTGCTTTTCTGACAGACATGTTTGAGTTTTACACAGAAAGGGATCGTGGAGTGGCTGAGTCACCGCTCATATTATGTTTTTGTATTTACGGTCAGATTTGTTTCCAGACCAGCCAATCAGGATCCATCTCCATCTGCTTTCTGAGTAAAGGCCGTCTCATAAACGGTTAAAAATCGCTCCGGGAGTTCCTGCGTCCAGGTCGACTCGTTGGGCCAATGTGATCCTCCAGGATCACAGATACAGAAATCTGCCAACAGACTGCAGCTGTCACAAAAAAAAGTGTGGAAGTGCAGATTCATCGCCGCGTGCAGAAAGTGAGCGTGTTCTCTAACGTGATTTAATGGTTCAGTCATTAAACTGAGCAGAAGTGGACCTCCACCTCAGTGGCATCATATCATACCAAAAACTCCACCCCTGGTCGGAGCATGAGTGGAGTTTGGGTATGGTCATGGGTGGTCGCAGTAATCCCACTGAGGCGATCACTTTAACCCTAAAGCAAGAAATGTAAGGTGAAGGTGTGAGATAAAAACAGGACGTCACCAAACGCTGGTTCTCTTCTGATGAATGATGGAGTCCTGGAAGCTGATTGGCTGGTCTGGATCTTGTGGACAGGAAGTGTCCGTGTGATTGGATCATGACTCCTCGTGACGAGCTGATGATGTTTTGGTGCTGCTGTACAGACTTTAGATGATGTTCCTCAATAATAAAACCAGAATCTCCACCTCTGAGTCCGTCTCTTTAAATCTCTGAAAACAACTTTGTGGAGTTTTGTTTCTGCCGGCAACTCGGCAGAAATCAGCTGAGCACTCCGTCTCTGAGTGCCATGTGACTTTTATCTTATCAGGTTTACCTGCTGCTGGCCTGACGGGCGGCTGAAACTAAACCAACCAGACCGCAACCGGTCCAGAGTCCGAGTGACAATGACAGTGCAGCATGACACTTTCATAACAAGGCACTCAGAGATACCTTTCCCCTCAAAGCTCTGAATAAATTGTGGTCAATAATTAAACTTTATTATTATTAAAACACCTTTAGTGCAAGTTATTGCAGAGCTACACAAGTAAAGAAAAACTGGCCTTTAAGTACAGCAAGAGTTCAGAAAACATTCAGCAGTAATATTCAGCTAAAAATATGGAAAATAAATGATTAACTAAATAAATGCTTGTAGGTAAAATGAAAAGTTGAATGCATTGCAGGTAATGGTCAATATATGGGACATTTAAGGTAGAATAAGGGAGAAACAAATTTTGCTCATTATACAGGATTCCCAGCTAAAGTATGACAGTTGGCAACCCTACCTGCCTGGCTCCTCAGATCTTTGAAACTGGTGACATTACACCTGCCAGCAAATCTGAGGACAGAGTGTTTGGAAGTGAGAAGGACTGACAGCAGTTCCTTCAGGTGTGATGCTCGCTGACCAACACAAAAACCCCATAACGACCGTTCATACGGGCATGTCGGGCTCAGGACTGCCACATCAGTGCTGGTGCAGGAGGAGGAAGTAGAAACAGCAAATAAAATTTTCATAAAAAAAAATCTCTTCCAGCTGTTTCAGCATTGCCCTGTGTAATCTGAGTAAACTGTCACCAATAATTGGATCGTTAGACGGTGATTTCAGGGGCGCTAACCTGTGAACTGTGATGAGCTGCGTCACTGACAGTTTGTTCATCTAAAATAGCTTCAGTCAGTCAGGCAGGTGTCGCTCCTGTCCTCACAGTGAAGATGACAGAAACCAACCTTAGGAGGCCAAAAACCTGATCCTGTAACAAGTTAGAGCTGCCAGGGTCACATGGCGCCATGGTCCATAGACCACACGGCTGCTCAGTGTCTGGTGTCACATGTCCAATCAGTGTCCAAAACAGCCGTGATGTTTCAAATTAAAATCTTTATACTGTTAGTGACGTGATGAAGCAGGAAGTGACTGTCATGGTTACGGTTACACACTCTTTTACCTCAGTGTTTCAGTTGAATGGTAGCTGGGATACCCCATCCCAATCCTCATAAGGATAAGCAAATGGGTGGATGAAAGATGATAGATAGATGGATGGACTGATAAATTGATGGATTGATAGATGGATGGATGGATGGGTGGATGATGGATAGATGGGTGGATGATGATGGATTGATAGATGGATGGGTGCATTGATGGATGAATGATGGATAGATGGTTGGATGATAGATTGATGGGTGGATGATAGATTGATGGATTGATAGATGTTGGATGATAGATTGATGGGTGGATGATAGATTGATTGATAGATGGGTGGATGATGGACTGACAGATGGATGGGTAGATTGATGGATGGATGATAGATTGATAGATGGATGGGTGCATTGATGGATGGATGATAGATTGATGGATGATGAACAGATGGGTGGATGATTGATTGATGGGTGGATGATGGATTGATGGGTGGATGATGGGTGGATGAAACAAATTTAGAAGATCATCATTTAGCCTGGAGAAATAGTTTGTTGCTTTATAAGAAAGCCCTCTGTAAAGCCAGAACATCTTACTATTCGTCACTGATTGAAGAAAATAAGAACAACCCTAGGTTTCTCTTCAGCACTGTAGCCAGGCTGACAAAAAGTCAGAGCTCTGTTGAGCCAACCATCCCTTTAACGTTAACTAGTAATGACTTCATGAACTTCTTCACAAATAAAATTTTTATCATCAGAGAAAAAATCAAGAATAATCTTCCCATAGATGTAATATTATCTATTACTATTGTTGTGATT
>VVHJ01062038.1:0-20773 GCA_015107715.1 Tylochromis polylepis | reverse complement strand
TGGGACTTCCAGATACAGACGGACAAACTGGTGGTGGCTAACCAACCGGACATAGTGGTGGTGGACAAGCAGAAGATGACGGCCGCAGTGATAGATGTAGTGATACCGAATGACAGCAACATCAGGAAGAAGGAACACGAGAAGCTGGAGAAGTACCAAGGGCTCAGAGAAGAGCTCGAGAAGATGTGGAGGGTGAAGGTAACAGTGGTCCCAGTGGGAATCGGAGCACTAGGCGCAGTGACTCCCAAGCTAGGCGAGTGGCTCCGGCAGATCCCAGGAACAACATCGGAGATCTCTGTCCAGAAGAGCGCAGTCCTAGGAACAGCTAAGATACTGCGCAGGACCCTCAAGCTCCCAGGCCTCTGGTAGAGGACCTGAGCTTGAAGGATAAAGACCGCCCACAGGGGGCGAGAGGGGGGAATTTATATATATATATATATATATATATATATATATATAAAGCACCTTGACTGAATTAGAGTTGTTACAAAGGGAGAAATGACTGGAAAAGATTGCTGGAGCTTCTGGTAGCCACTGGAGTCACTGCAGCTTTTGGCCTGATATTTTTACATTAGAAGTGACTGGAATTATTAATCAATGATGAAAATATGTTGAATAATTAAGTCTTAGTAGTTCTCTTAGTAACTGCTACTATTTAATATCCAGTGAACAGGAAGTAGAGCTGATCTTACAGTACCTGCAAATCTTTTCGGAGCCATTTTGGACTCCCACCTTTTCCAACAGAAGTCAGAGTAATGTAATTTGATGTCCTCTGCAGAGAAATGTTTTCAGACCCTAATCTCTGGCACGAGGGACGTCAGCACACGGCAGAAGCTGAAGTAATCACAGAGCTCTGTTCTTCTTCAAAACACCTCCTCCTCCTCCTCTTCCTCCTCGTTTTACGAGGAGCTCCAAGGAAGCCGACAGCCTTTAATTCCCACACAGAGCAGCTGTGTTTGTGGAGAGAGATGCTGTTACCATGGTGACAAGACGACTTAATCCAAGTGGGATTTTTCATTTCATTAACCCCACCTATGTGACCATCAACCATCCACCGACCAACTGTATCCAATCAGAGCAGAGGGGCGGGGTTTCACCTTAGGCAAACGTGTAAATCACCACACAGTGGAGCCATCATGTTGAGTCAGACAAGCTGAATGAAAGCAAAGCTACAAAGCAAACAAAATGATGATATTTATAGATTTCCTTTTTTTGGTCCAACATCTGTAATTTCATATCCAGCTGTTTGTATTTTGAACTGAAGGCCTGTGGATGCTCCGGTAGCTCCGTGTTTGGTCTCCGCAGCTCCCTACAGATATATTACTTCCTGGTGTGTTGAAGCTGAATTTCACTCTGAGCTGATAAACTACAGGAGACGGAAAAAACAATTTCAAACACAACGTCGAGCCTCCCGACAGGATTTAAATCTAGAGGAGGAGGAGCTTCGAGTTCAGGGGAAAAAGCAGGAGTTTATCGCTGCTGTAATTATTCCTGCTGGGGAGGGGCTGAAAAATGACTCGCATGCACTCTGGGTTAGATAAAAATCGACCCCTCTACAGAGCTACAAATCCTGCAAGAATGAGGCTTAACGTGTGAAGTATGGCGATAACAAGCTGCAGGGAGCGGTGCCCTCACCAGATTACACCAGAGTCAGATAAAGCAGTGAGCTGATGAACAACAAGTTCACTTCAGCTTGTTTGTTTCTCTGTGCTGAACTTTTCCTGCTGTGCAACAAATGAAAGAAAACACAGGACCAAATATTTACCGAAGCCCGTCATACTGCAGGGAGGTGTCAGCGTTTATGCTCTCTGCACACCAGGTTCAGACCCTGAATGTGTCCGGGACTTAAACGCTCCTTTTGCGAATGTCTCTTCAGCAGCAGTCACTGCATCCTAACAGTTTCCACTGCACCCCACAGTGAGCACACCCTCGCTCTTTTACTTTTTTTCCAAATGTTTCTCGCTATGTTAAATTTTCTGTTGTTTTTCATTAACCGATCTGTGAGCTTCTTCCACGCCACAATCTGCACAAACAAAACCAGATCTGCTTCATATCACGCTCTGATCCACACGGCAACGCCCTGCAGCTTCGGGGAGGATGTTTCGTCTGCGATAATTGGATTATTCTAAATTAAACTCTCGCAGACGCTTGTAGAGAGATGGAGCTTAAATCTGAGCAGATACCTCAAAACACAGTTTTTTAATAAATAAATTTAAAAAAGGAAAAAGTCTGCAGACAGTCAGAGCCAAAGTTAACTTGGGGACTGTAGGAGACTGAAGAGATGGAGAGGAACAAAGGCTGCAGGTTGATTTAGCTGAACAGGCCTCTGATGAGTCCATTTTAATACTAATGCTATAATAAAACCGTCAATATACATTATTTTACTGAAGCCAGTTCCCTGCCCAAACAGGACTGTAGGTTAACAGCTCAGCTGCCTGAGGGATCAGATCGAGATTGTTTCGGCTTTTTTGTGTTTTTTATGAGCTTTTAATGAGGAAGTAATGAAATGCAGAACCAATAATCTCGTTGCCTCCTCTCAATAACGCTGGAAAGACGGAGACAATTAGAAAAACAGCAAGAGAAACTAAAGACGGGACCATTAAATTCACTTTACATTGGTGAAGGTAATACACTGTCATTTATTTTGCTAGATTAAGTCAAGTGGTAATTGTTGCGCTTTCATCAGCGGTAATAAAACCAGAATCTTCCTCAGTCCTTACAAGTCGACGTTTATTATTTCATGAATCTGTAGCAGCAGTTTTAAAGGAAACACAGCACCACTGCCCGTATCCGTGACATGTTCACTGACTACAAATATCATCTGTTTACAGCATAATCTCAGCTGCTGTTATAAAAGAGCTTCCACGTAAACTCTGACAGCTCTTTCTCTGCTGTACGACAGAACGACAGTCCACGCCGACTCGAGGGTCAATGGCGTCTTTTTTCCTGATCGGACAATCAGAAAGAAAGACTATGTTTTAGAATAAACTCTCACCCTCGGGACTTGAACCTTGGACCTGCGGTGCCTGAGTCTAAACTTTGCATCTTTCATTCATCCCAGCATCTGATGTGCGGATCGAGTGCTTCGTGTAAATATCGGGCTTTATTTAAAAGCTATTTTCATGGAGACAGAAAGAAAAGCTCAGAAATCATAAATGCTCATAGATCAGTTCAGTGAGAACAGGAAAAAGTCCTGCTGCCTTGCTCAAAGGAAGTTGGTAACAAGCTGTGCTTCATTATTGTCCCCCAATACAAAATGTTCTGGACCAGATCCTCCAACTAACAGGAGGTGGGTGGAGGACTCGCCGTCTCGGCTGCTGGATTGTAGTCTCAGACAGGCTGCGGTTGATGGGCGGGGCTCCGAGGGGCCTCGGGGCCTGCGGGGTCTCCTGATTTAAAGACAAACAACAGAAAAGAGGAAAGTGAGACACACCTGAAGACTCTCAGTCAGGTGAGCTGAACCTCGACTCGTACGGTTTCAGGATCTGGAGCTTCTGTTTTGACCAGGGGAAGACAGCATTAACTTCACATCAGTTTCCATCAACTGAAGAAAACGAGATGATAACTAAATAAAAACTATTGCAACAGGACAAAAACTATGAAATGTTTTTCATGAACGTGAGGCGTGTGGAAGTCTGTAGAAACTTTTCAGTCTTAAATGAGACATTTTATAACTGCGTCTTCTATTTTTTGCCTCAGATGAAATATTTTAACCATTTTTGAGAGAAGGTTTGAGAACCAGCGGCTGCGCCGGTTTCATATACTCCAGGAACGGACGGCCAGCGCGAGCAGTCGGGTGCAGCTCGCTGTTTGTGCGGTGTGAGGTTGCAGGGCACGCCGTTGGCTGGTTCCTGATACGTCCTGGCGACAGGTACCAGCAGACCCCGCTCTGTATGTCACCTGGAAGCCGAACACCGTACTAAGACGCTTCATGATGTGGTTTTCCTTTAATTTGACATGTTTCTATATGTAGGAGGGGTGTGTGGATTTTAAATGAACCCCGGTCAGTGATTTTAATCCAGTCTAAAGCACATATATTACCTCAAACTGGTGCTATTAAAAGCAACGGAATGAACTTTTCAGGCTGCTCCTGTTGGACCCAGTGATTGACGGTGGATTACCGTCCTGTGATCCTGATTTTAGGAACGTCTGAACTGAGTTTTCTGTCAGTCTGACCTCCTTCCTCACTTCCTCTCTGTCTGCCTGCAGGAGCAGCTCAGGCGCCGTCAATAAAAGCACAGCAGAGTGTGTGGAGGTGATCTAATGGGATTATAATGGCAGGATTTCTGCTGCTGCCAGAATCTAAACACCATCATGTCTATACGTCTGCCTCACACACACACACACACTCTCACACACACACACAGAGGAGTCCGAAATGACCAGGCTGAGAACTTTCATAAAAGGAAAGGTGTGACGTCTCGGTCACAGGTAGACGTTTCAAGTCTCTTTGAAGATTAACGAGCTCGGCGTCTTAACGAGGCTCTTGATTGCCAGGAAGTTTGAGCTGTAACGATCTCTGAATGCTAACGAGCTGACGCCCTCACAGAGATCATTAAACTTCTTTCACCCTTTACACCAGCTCAAATTTGAAACCCTTTTTATTTTTATTGTTCAGATGTCTCCGGATTTCTGTTTCTTCCTTCCTGCTTTCAAGTCTATGACTTATCTCACATTTAATAATTAGAAGTGATCTGCTTTCAGGGGTTCCATTTAACAAATATCATGTGCAACTAGATACTCAATACTTGCACTACTTTCAGCTATTTTTATGTATTTAAGTACTTTGGCAGAGTATCCACATGAGATCATTTTAATAACTGGCTTTCAGTTTCCCTTCACTTTGACTTCTTTCTGTATTTGGTGTCGATGTTGTGAATTTGCCCCGTCTCTTCCCTTCCCTTCACACTGAATCGGACGTGTTAAACAAAAGCAAACCTGCTGCTGCTTTTGTATTCTGGCCAGCACAGCACAGACAGACTCTGAGCTGCTGTTCAGCAGCTAATGACTGGACAGTAAATCAGTATAATGGCCTCTGGGCTGCTCCAGGTCTTGTGTCCGTTCACTGGATGCTAAATATCAGGGGATTTAATGGCTGTTTATCTCTGCTGATGCTGCATTCTGTTACTTTGCTTCCCTAAAGGGAATAATTAGTCTGCTTATGCAGGGACCTGACAGTCAGGACTGGGAAACACGCTAAACTCTTTGTACAATTAATGTTGAAGCCACAGTTTTAATGAAAACACAAAAGGAACAGCAAACAGTGATGAAGCACTCGATGTTAACCTAATCAAGTTGTTTGCCTGTGTTTGTTGTCTCTTCTCTGACTCCTACTTCCCAGAGAAATGTATTAGATTCATTAGAATATATTAATATTAAATTTGCTCAGTGATTAACGAAGTCTGTTTAGTCTGTGTTCTGATACTTTGTGGTGGAGTAGCTGTGGTTCCTAAACGCTTCCACTTTGGAATAATAGTGCTTACAGCTGACGGTGGAATGGGAATGGTAGCAACCTACAACCCATTCTTTTTTCTATCATTTAAAGGCGGACTTGCATGGCCACAGGAGGTGTGCCCACAGGAGGGCTACCTGCAGGAGGTGTGCCCACAGGAGGTGCAGCCACAGGAGGTGTGCCCACAGGAGGTCTACCTACAGGAGGTGTGCCCACAGGAGGTGTATCCACAGGAGATATACCCACAGGAGGTGTGGCCACAGGAGATCTACCTACAGGAGGTGTGGCCATGGGGCTGAAAACACCTGAATTCAAAGATAACGAGCTGTGGCCCAAAACCTTTGTCCATATAGTGTTGAAGCATGCCTAGCTCACTGGAGCTGGAGGTTTGGTGTCATGGTCCTGGGTCTGGAGTGTTTATGTGTTTTGATTATTAGAATTCTGTGATTAAGTGGTTTTTCACGGTTTAGTTTGTATTTCTTGCTCCTTTAGTGTTTTGGTAATTTCTAGTCGTTAAGTTTTTTTTCTGTGCCTCCCTTGTGTTACTTCTAGTTATCCTTGTCTCTATGTTTGTGCATTTCCTATTTTACTTTGACAGTCCCGTGTCCTGTGTTAGTGTTTTCAGTTTTGCTCTCCTTCCCCGTCTCGTCATGTCCGATTAGTCTCGGCTGGGTTCCCCTCCTGTTTCCTTTTTCCTCATTACCCTCTGTGTGTGTGTGTGTGTGTGTGTGTGTGTGTGTGTGTGTGTGTGTGTGTGTGTGTGTTTTCTTTTGTTCCTTGTCACGTCATCTGTGTATTTCCCTCTGGATTACCTCTGGTTTTCTTCCCCTCGTGTTTCCAGGTTTTCAGGTTTCTAGTTTCATGTAGTGTTTAGTTTTGACAGTATAGGTTTTGTTAGCTCCGTGTTAGTCGTTCTTTGCTTTTGTTTGTTGTTCAGTTCTGCTAAAATAAAGGCTCACTTTCTGGTCAGCATCCACCTTCATCACCGTTGTCTGTGTTTGGGTCCACACCTCATTCATTCCGTGCCGTCCGCCTCTGCAGACGTGACGTTTGTTGTATAAATCTGTATTCATATCAAACACTAACTCTGCAAATACAGTTGCTATGCAGTGTTTTGGGAACTCTGCAATAACTCTGCATGCAACAAGCAGCTCTTATAGAGATACACCTGTACACCCAGAACCATCGTCGCCTACATCATGCTCAAAGCTGCTGAACAAAGAAAACTGAGCTGACATGTACAAACATACACTCAGAAACATATTTCATATGTGCCTTCATGAATGCACATAAACAGACTCTCTTTCATATTCATCAGTTAGCATATCCCGCCTGCTGTGCTTGAGTTAAAGAAATCATTTCATATAACAACAGCAGGATCATTGGAATTAGTTTAAATACCAGTGTATTGAATTCAGACGTCAAAACATTTGAAATTAGTTTCATTTGTATCTAAATGATAGACTCCTGTTTCAAAAGCAGCTTGTCAGAATAATGATTTTTCTTTATTTTATTCACCTTGTGAACACTGATAAAGTGGTTTCAGACTCACCTGCAGAAAATAGAATATTTTCTTCTACTTTCACGTTTATTTGACAGAATAATTTCTGCTGCTGCGTGATACCAGGATTTGTTTTCTGCTGCTAAAATGACTGACACCAGGAGGTGTGCTGCAGCCTGCTGGATGATGTCCTTTCCTCTGTGATCCACTGAAGTCTGTCAGAACTTGTTTGTGCTGTGAGCAGCCATGTGGTGCCGGATACACACAGGTGTACACTGCATACATCTGCACGGCGCCCTGAGGGGCCGCGGCTGAACACCCTACCCAAGTCCACAAAGCACGTGTCGACCGCAGTGCGAACCCCCTCAAACAGTCCAGCGTCACTGATGGGGTAAAGGTCTGGTTCAGAGTTCCACGACCGCAATAGAAATCACATCACACCTCCTGAATCCATGGAAGAGCGACCTCTTCACACGTCCACATTCATGCAAGCACCTTCTTGTACACCTACGTGCATTCACACACTCACTCTGACAGATGTGTCGTGCCAACTCAGGGTTCAGTATCTTGCACGAGGATGAGCCGGGGATCAAACCACTGACCTTACAGTTAGTAGATCTGTAGCTTTGCCTCCTGAGCTGAATGTGACTCTGGAAAGGTCTACACCAGAGTCTTAGTGAAGAGGTTGCTCCTCCATGGATTCAGGAGGTGTGATGTGATTTCTATTGCGGTCGTGGAACTCTGAACCAGACCCTTAAGCACTAAGCACCAGTCTGTTCATCCCATCTCTGTTTGTTTTTTGCTGATGATGTGGCTCTGTTGGCTTTGAGCGATGCCCTCCAACTCGCACTGAATGTGAGGGGACTGGGATGAGCATCAGCACCCCAAAGTCTGATACCAGGTGAAGGGCCCAATCTGGGTGAGGGAGGAGTTGCTGCCCGGAGGGGAGGAGTTAAGTTTTTGAGCTACAGTCCACCCCCACCTATAGCCACGTGCTGTGGGTGGTGTATGAAAGAATGAGACTGTGGATGGTGGAACTAGCTTCCTCTAAAGCACGGGTGTCAAACTCGTTTCACACGGCGGGCCACTTTGATCTCGAGCAGCCGGACCAGTGAAACTTTCTGTCAGTGTGAAGAAGTCACATGTTTAACTTTTTTTCTACATGATGAAGAAAAAGCTGCTGTGGCAAAGAAACAAATCTGTCAGCGCGACTCTTTGGACTGTAAGAAATAAATGTGTAAAGTTACAGAAAACGTTCTGGTAGCGCATTGCCCAGACCTTTTCTCTCTTTTTTTTAACTGTAGTCGTAAAAAACTGAAATTTCTATAGCAGAAAGTGAAAAAGAGAAACTTTTCTGTTTTTTATTAGAGACATAGCTAAGCCATCATTTGTGAAAGTTGACATTTCTTCAGTACTGAAAGCAGAAATTAGGCTTTCTTGACAGAGGTCAAAAAAAGCCCAGCTGCGACAGCGCTGTACACAACAGTAGACTGGTGAGTAATAAGCAAGTGAATAAAGCAGAAAACAGAGATTTTTGATGGGAAACTGGTCTCTGAGTACACTGAGACATGGAGCTGTGCAAGAAGTGTGATTTTATCGCAGTGGAAGAAAAAGAGAAACCGTGAGAGGGACTTCATGACGATGTTTGTCAAAGGTGCAGCGTAGTTTTGGTCTCCTTTTGCTGGTGGTTCAGTGAATTTTGGTCAGACTGACGAAACCTGTGGTTTCAGCACCGACGGCGTGTCCGTGTAAGATGTCACCTGCGTGTCAGGTGAACGATCCACGCTTTGTGTTTACATCTTTCTGCAGACTCTGTTTACTTGCTCTTTAACCGTTTGCTGCTTTAGCTGTTTGCTGGATGTTGAAATAACAGATGAACCAGATGTTCTCCCTCTCGCCCCCGGTAACGGGGACATTGGGGTCCAAAGTCCAAAATGTCTGCTTGTTTGTGGCGAGCAGCAGATCAAACAAGTTAAGGCTTATAAATCATAATTATTATAAATGGCTTCAAGCACACATCCAGGCCTGTGAGACTCGTTTAGATCCTCAGCCAGACGCTGCTCGTTTTACGCTCCTTTCTTCACTTTTTCCCACAAACCAAACCTGGACAGGAAAACGATGACGAGCCTCTGATGAAGCTGCAATGAAGCAGTGACTTCAGTAAGTTTTACTATTACTGTTTTTCATATTTGACAGGTGATTCTATAGACAAAATATTGATGAATGAAACTCGTATTTCAAAGTCTGTTGGCCGCCTTCGCTTTCATTTTGACAGATGGTTTGAGATAATTGCCCAATTGCATGCCTGGAGGCGCTGCCACGCTGGCTGCTTCTAAGACGGACTGTGACTGTTCTTCAAAAGCATCAATCTTGGGTCCTACCTCGTTTTTGTGTCTTCTCTGGGATGAATGAGAAAAGATACACACTACATGTAAAACATGCTCAGACTGGGTGTTTTTGTCCTGACTGGGCTTTCTGTGTTGATGGCTAGAGTAAAAATATTAATTTAATGTAATTTTTTCAATAGTTTTTTCAAATATGGAAGCTGAACCTAACGAGACGCAGCAGAAAACTGTTACCTGGTGAGTGCATTTCACTGCAGATTCAGTCGTACTTGTTCTGTCTAACTGACGAGGTTTTGGTGAAGATTTCACTGTGGATTTTGTGCTGCTTTTGTACAGTAAGTGTGGAGAAGCTGCAGGTTGTGTCCCTGTTTCGTGACAGCGTTTCATCAGGCAGCAGCAAAGATGGAGCAAGGTTTCATCTGCAGGTGAACTGTGGAGGCTTAGATTTTTTCTGAGGTCAGCGGAGCGAGACGAAGAGGTTTCACAGCCGAGGCGAGACGGTGACTGAACCAGGCCAACGGGAAGGGGGGGGGCTGCGAGGCTGGGGACACGGCAGGGAGGAGGAGGAGGAGGAGGAGGAGGAGGAGGGAGGAATGCACGTGCACGTGTACAGCCACCTCTGGGAGGACTGGTTTGATTTTTAGACCTTGAGCACAAATGTGTGTAATATAAACTCTCTGCACAGCAAATGCACAAACTGAGCATGTGCAAGAAAAGAAGATGTAGAGTCATTCTAGAAGGAAGTCCTGCCGCTCTGTTCATGTTACTCTGAGCCCCCACCCATGAAATGAATGGGAGGGAGCATCAGCTTTAACTTTAGTGGACCAAAAAAATACTGTATATAATCATCAATCCATAAAAACACGTTTTGGTGGCTTTGCCTGAGAATGCGGGTAATAAAGCCGTTCTGAATGTTGGTTTCCCAACATTACAGCCCACAACAGGCAGGCCGTCTCAGCTCTTTCATGAACCGCTCACCCTAACAGCACGTCTGCAGCTGTCATTGTGATCATTAGTTAGAGCCTTAGACGATCACGGAGCGACAGTCTGGGCGACTCTTCAAACGTCGGTTTGAGGGTTAAAGTTAGACACTGGTTAGGTGAGGGTTTGGCATTTGCCTGTGGTTGTTATTTCAAAGACCCTCTTCACAAAGATAGCCACACAAACATAGCTATATGTGTGCGTGTGGGCTCCTCCCCCTGCAAACAGAGTGGAGCAGGCAGCAGAGACGAGAACCACTTATACCGAAAATCGGCACTTCATTTATTCAGACTGCATGAAACAGACCTACCATGTGTGAAGTAGATCAGCTGTGTTGAAAAGCAGACACTTCTTAAATTATTTTGTGGGATGTTGTTCTATAAAACACATCACGACCTCCTCACTGCTAATTATCATAAATCCCTGTGCTGCAGCTGTAACCGAGTTAAATGAGCGCTTGTGTCTAATTTCCCGTTACTGCACAGCACCAGTGCCGTGCTGCTGCCCGCACAGCTGGTCGGGCCGTGCAATGTGTTGGACGGGCCATCCGCCGGTCCGAGCTGTGTCTGTACACTGAGTGCTTTTGGTGCTCACACTCACCACTCGGTTCCTCCTCCAGAACTTCCTGCATGTGCTTCATCATGGCCTCGAGCTCGCTGACCTGAGGAAGATGCAAACAACCACAGACGATGAAGGGGAATCTTTTAGTCTGATCAGAATGATGAATTCTTTCTAGGAACACAAACAAAATCATGTAACTGTTATTATTACTATCCAGACTGTCACAGGGTACACCTGGACATCACAGGCTGACACACAGAGACAGGCAACCATTCACAGTCACAGTCGTACCTACGGCCAGTTTAGAGTCACTAGCTAACCTAACCTGCATGTGTTTGGACAAAGCTCGAGAGCACTCACACAGATCCAGGGTGAACATGCAAACTCCACCCAAAGGGAAGCCCCGGATCCTCTCAACGTGAGGCGATGCTGCTACATTAGTGGGATTTTGTTGTCCTGATGTGGCGTTTGTGTTGGAGTCGTGCTGGGAGCTGGTCGTTTGATGGCGTTTGTGATTAGCGGGATTCATTTCTACACCCACATTAGCTGCTGTTGCTCGCTGTCAGTGCTGGGAGCAGCACAGCGGCACTCAAAGACCTGACCCTCATCCTGCACGTGCAAATCAGACCGCAGGCTTTCCAATCACAAAAGCTGTGGAAGAACTACTTTTGTAAAGTTCTGCTGCTGACACACTGAAACAGTCGGTTTATAATAGATAAAAAAGCTTCATAATGCACATTTAAATGGACTCTTCTGCTGTACTTCCCATGCACGTGTCTGTGGTGTGCCTGGGTTATCTTTGCACTCGCTGCCTCGGTTGTGGGAACAAAAACGAAAAGAAAAACTTGTTTTGTGTTCGGTGGTTCCCCGCAGCTTTCCAAAAACCAGATTTAGCTGGAATAACTTTGGTCACAATAGACACAGAAGGTGAAACAGCAGGTTGTGCTATTTTTCTAAAGAAAAGCTCCGAGCAGCATGAAAGCTCGGAGACCGAGGCATCCGCGTCCCCCCGCGCTGTGCTCAGCTGCCGAATCAGGAAACCGAGATTGTTCTGCACAAAATGTAATAATCATTTGCGTGTTGTTACACAGCCGATGCATCACATGAATGATTCCGATTTATTTCACTCATTATTCCTGCAAACAAACAGAGCGCAGGAGCAGAGAGGGGACGTCTGCGGGAGGTTAATCCACTTTCATTTGATTCACGAGCCAATAAAAACTGACTTAAGCATTTAAACTCCAGGCGGACCCTCGTTAAGATTGCTGCTTCGGAGTTAATCGTGCAGACAGAGAGCTGGAATTTAAAACAGACTTCAACCAGTGTCACATCGCTGGGCCTTTAAAGGACAATTAGAATTTTCTTCAACCATTTCTATTTTCCATTAAGCTAACCGTTATGGCTCTGCAGCCTCGTTCCCACAGCACTGCTCAACTTTACCTGCTTTTGGTATCAAGAAGTTTTATCTGCTTCGCGCTCCAGTGCAGATAAGATCACCTCACTTGAGAGACGGGAATAAACTGGAAGCGAGCTTTGTTTTCGAACGGACGTGGAATCATCAGAAACAGGAAGTACGGCAACAGTCAGAACCGTGAGGGAGGAGAACGAAAGAAAAGCTCAAACCACGTCAGGCAGGACTGATCGTCAAAGCAGCACGGCAAATCACAGAAAGAAAGGACGATATGAAAGGGACCGTGTTCTTGAGTGTGAGTGTGCGGCTGGTGAAACATGCTTTGTTTCAGAAACGGTTGAAAAGACTCGTCTGCTGCATTTGTGACAAACCTCTCTGAGCTTTGTGGCATCCACAGCTGAAACTAAGAGACGAGCTTTCAGTGGAGGTACGACTTTAGAGGAGTGAAGATGTCTGACACTGTACATCGTTGTACATGTACAGAGACAATAAAGGACTATTCTATTCTATTCTGTCCTAATTCCATGCATGCATTAGCTTGAATGAGCTTCATCACACACTCTACACGCCTCAGTTAGCATGTTAAATGTTAAAGTTCATGATTACAGTTAGAAAATAACGAGATGAGTACGGCTTGTTTGGGAGGGTTGCAGGAGAAAACCTCTTCTCTCTAAACTGAACATGACATTGCAGCTCAGGTTTCAACTTTGCATCTGAACAAACCGAACAAAGTCTTCTGGAACGAGGGAAGTGGAGATGTTCGGCCATAATGCACTAACCCCAATACATCATATCAGCACAAACACCTCATACAGCACGGTGGTCACCGAGCGGATCGTGAACTCCTCTGTACACCAAAGTATTCTAGAGTCAGATGTGAGGCCGTCTGTCCCACAGCTGAAGCTTGGGTCAAACTGGGCCACCAGCAGGACGATGACCACGAGCACAGCAGCAAATCTGCAACATTTGAGCCGCTGCACTGGTCCAGTCAGAGTCCAGAGCTCAGCCTGACTGGGATGCTGTGGTGGACCTTCAGAGAGCTGTGCACGAATAATGCTGCAAACCTCAATGAGCCGAAGCAACGCTGTAAAGAAGAGTGGCTCAAACTCCTCCACAGTGATGTGAGAGGCTGATGAAGTCACACAGGAAACCATCACTTCAAGTTACTGCTGCTACATGAGGTTCAGTCAGTGTATCAGGGATCATGTGTAAACTAATAATAATATGTTATTGGCAGCCGGGATTATCTGTACTCTGAAGTGGATATAGAGAGAAAACGGACGGGTGGATGTAGTTTGAGTTCAGTTCTGATGGATTATCTTTGCGGCATTTGCAAAACTTCAATAGAGCGATTTAGCTCCTTCAGACCTATTAAATGAAGATTATCTCAGGAGAGCCCCCTGCTGGACCCTTACTGAACTGTAAGACTTCTGTACAACGGTATTAACAGGAAGTGAAGTAGCTCTCCTGGATCAGCTTTGCATCAGGGATCTCCATCTGTGGATACATCCTGAGCGACCTCATGACAAGAAATTTATCACTGAAGAAAAATGCAACAAATCTCAGAAGTTCTGCAGTCGTTTCTCTACAATTTCTCAGATTATGGAAGTTTATTTTTCCATGCTGGGAACGTGTAAACCACTGAAACAGAAAACGTGCTTCGTGTTGTTCAGATTTGATTCAGTTATGAGTCTCAAACGGTTTTTCGATGCAACAAGGAGTTTTTAAAAATCACTCGCATCGTTTTTAGTAAAGCTACGCCTGTTCACGTATAAATATCTTACACATACAGCCACATTTGAGTGACTTCAGGGATCTGATTGGTTGTTTGAATCAAGAGAACATTCAGCTTTCACTTTGTGTGTACTGTGAGTAAAATGCTCCGTGGCGTGGCCCCTCCCTGACCGCTCAGGTCTGTGCTTCGGGGGGAGGAGGACGGTGTTCCACTTTGCACCCACTTACACGACAGCATTTCTCTGCGTCAGTCAGCTGCTGCTCGACTAATAATGAATATTATTTTTCATTATCTGTGGCAATAACTCAGCCCCTTCCTCTTCTTCGGCGTTATCAGCTCTCCGGGCAGTAATAACCAAGAAGGAAGCCAGACTGATGGAGCTGTTACTCTTCATCATTCAGGAACATTTATGGGATTCATTTCTGTTCTGCCGCACGACAGGATCGACCACAGAGAAATGAATTTCCATGAAATACTCCGAGCCTGATGGAGACGGAAACCTGCACTACAGCTTTTTAAGCGTTTATCTTGATGCAGCCACTCAGTTCATCTTTATCTAACAAAATGTCTGTGAAGGTTCTCAGTCATCCAGGTCATGGTAGTCTAAGGAGCTTGGAAAGAAAAGCGTCTGGACTTCTTTAAGTTTCTTGAAGACGTTTCATCCGAGAAGCTTCTTCAGTTCTAAGAGCAAATGGTGGAGAGTAACATGAACAGAGCGGCAGGACTTCCTTCTAGAATGACTCTACATCTTCTTTTCTTGCACATGCTCACTCCTTATGGGAGTGTCTCCCAAGAGGGTCAAGGACTCCCTGTTGATCCTCTACCTAATCACACAAGTCCAGGTGTGAAAACGGGTGTGGGTCTCAATTTTGAGACCCACACCCGTTTTCACAGTCCAGACGCTTTTCTTTCCAAGCTCCTTAGACTTTATCTAACAAAAAATATCCTTTTTTAAGATAAAGTTACAACAGCCTGCGTCACACAGCCTCAGTTTGAGACAAAGAAGGATTAGTTTAAACTATGACTCATGCAAAGAAACTTATCTACTACTTAGTACCACTTACTAGGTTTTATCAGGTCATGAGTCTCACCCCATCTAAGTGTGAAGACACCATAACCTATTCACAGACATGACCAGCAGGGCAGATGGCCCCGCCCCTCCCTGAGCCTGGTTCTGCCGGAGGTTTCTTCCTGTTAAAAGGGAGTTTTTCCTTCCCACTGTCACCAAAGTGCTTGCTCATAGGGGGTCATATGATTGTTGGCTTTTTCCTCTGTATGTATTATTGTAGGGTCTACCTTACAATATAAAGCACCTTCAGGTGACTGTTGTTGTGATTTGGCGCTGTATAAATAAAGTTGAATTGATATTAGAAACGCTCATTAAACCAGCATGAAGCTGCAGCTTCGGGCTCATAGGCGTTACTTTTACTTACATTTACCTCGTTCATTGAAGCAGACGTCGACGTAATTATGGGGTAACTCTCACATCTGTGAAGCCTCATTCCTCTACAGTGACATCTACAGGAGCAACATACGCTAGCTTCTTCCTCAGGGAAGGGTTGATTATTTCAACGAGACTACACCAAACCACAAAATACATCACAAGCAGGAGGCGGTGTCCACTTGATTATGGTTGAAATAAAATAATGGGTAAAACAGAACATTACACACGTCAGAAAGCTCCAGTTCATCAGGGTGATCAGGGTCTCGCCCCGCTCGCAGTACGTGGGAATTTTTATGGAAGAAGAGCCAACAAAGACACAGCAGAGCAGGTCCCTGAACAGCTGATAACTTTCTGAAGCACGCACGTTTCCTCAGCTCCAGCGCCTGACATGTTCTCTTCGTATGAGTTTGAACAGGCTTTAACAGAGTTGCCAGCCACTGCATTCTGGTTTCCTCCACATTTTGCGCAGCCTATTTTTCAGAAACAGGGTTCAGTATGACATTCGGTACAGAAAAAGACAAAAACTGAAAAAAATCTGATTTTTTTTTAATTACCATGCTCCCATCCACACAGCATGCGGAGCACGACAGACAACCTGCAGCTGAAAACATCAGTTCAGAGGATGAATGTATGAGCATTAGTCTTAATTACAAAATATTATTTAATGAAAAAGTCGAATAAGAAAATTGGCTATTGTTAGGAAAACGGGGTTTGCAGTGGAAGAATCTGGACTATCAACTGTAATATTTGGGATATCCTGTAAGCAACTAACCGATATTTTAGTCGGCAGGTTTTTCACTAACTGACAGAGCGGTTTGACATACGTCGGTGCAGGGTAAAGCCTGATTCATTCAACAGCACATGGGTATTTATAATAGCACAGTTTTGATTTGGGCGCCACAGTAAATCTATCAGCTATCAGACGAGAACTCCTCCAGAGACGTGACCCGGCGTCACGTCCTCTCCACAAAAATGCAGCGATTAAAGTCTCAGAGCTTTATGTCGTGGCCTCTCTGTGTCTCAGCTCCACTAATTATCCGGCTCCACAATCCTCTGTTTCGCTCCATTTCTTCTCTTCTTCTCCTCTCTGTTTTCTGTCATCGCTATCAGCAGTGACAAATAGGTTTAATCTCTCCCAGCCTCCCACTTTCTCTGAAGCTCAACCACAAATTGGCTGCTGGCGTTCACTGCTGTCTCTCTCTCTCTCTCGCTAATGGAAGTGCATTGGACTCGGCCCTTTGGTTATAAATTGGTGGTAATGGTCCCGGGATGCAGAGCTGCTGTCTACCGAAAAATGGGATCTGACTCGCCCTTTAGCCGTAGGCTCGTGTGTGTGTCAGTGAAAGTGTCACGTTTCTCTTCCTTCCCCTGCATGTCCTGCATCCCGCCACCGACCTCTGCGGACTCAGTCAGACCAAACCTGCGTTCAGCTTACAGACTGCACGAACAAAGTGACAGAAAATGGCACATCTGCTTTTCATTCAGTTAAACTTGAAGCTGTACTGCACTGGCATTGTTAAGATATCCTCTAGTGCAGCGGTTCCCGGGCGATTACAGGTCCACCTTAAATGATTACTGCATACAGTCCCACAAAAAGTTATGACTGAACTGTTAACTTCATGTACAGTTTTGTAGATATTCATTAAGAAACAAACCTTTATCTCCTTGTCGTTAAAGGGAACACGGCTCCATGCCCACCACGGTGGGAATAATGAGCACATCAGCGGCTCTGTGACTTAGAGGGAGAAGGTCCAGACTCAAGATGACAGAGGTCGTTTTTTTAACGTTCCTCAACCCCGAGATGGCCGCCCCTCCCCCAGCCTGGTTCTGTCCGAGGTTTCTTCCTGTTAAAAGGGAGTTTTTCCTTCCCACTGTTGCTGTTTGCTCAGATAGAGGCATCTGATGTTAGGATTTGATGCTATGATTATATTGGTATCATAATCAAGCCTTAAAAATCCATCCAAAGACTAAAAGTCATTTATCCAGTCAAAGATTTAGATTTAACAAAGACCACACTGAAAGAATAAGATTTCTTTTTAATTGGTACAGAGGGGCAAATGGACTGCAGAGACGTGTTAAACTACTGCGAAATTACAAAATAAACACAAACAGACACAACGAGAACGGCTTCAGAGGCCGCACCCTGTCCTGGTGTTTGCTCGGCGGTTTTAATGATCCATCAACAGTAACAAACTGAGCACACGGGGTCCAGATGAACACACGAGCTGTTTTTGTTTCCGTCACATTCTGCTTGAGTCTTCATCCCTCAGACTGCTCCCTAAATCACCCTCAGTGTCTTTCATTTTCGGGTTGTACTCTTTCACATTTTTGATTTTATCTGCTGAGAGGCGGCTTCCAGCTCTGGCTTTAAAAATACACCATGACTGCATAACAATGCACTTTTTCTCTCAGAGTAACTGAGCTGCTAACAATGTGCATCTTCGTTAGCGGCGGGTCACGACTCCCTTCGCTGTGAGAGTGTGTTGGAGTCTCTAATTAGAGGTTTCAGGCGGCTCCTGTGGACGCGTGAGAATTGTAGTATGATAATTTGAGCCCCACAAAAACTCTCATCACAATAAAAGCCAGCCAGCAGAGACGCCTGAGAGCTGAAATCAAAGCTCCTCCACCTACACCATCCTCTCTGTGTGCTTCATGCTAATCCAGGCTAATGCTAACACCGATTAAGGAGCTAACCAAAATCACATCGTGCCTCCTGAACGCTGGATAAAGAAGATGAGCTGAATGGAAACAGAGGGAGACAGCACTCGACTCTGTCTCTCACACGTCTCTCGGTGTGTTCGGCTCTCTCTGCAGATTTTACAAATTAAACAGTTCAGCCATGAACGCATGTTAAACGCAGTCACGCTCACCTGTGGGTCAGACAGGTACAGGGTCTCTGCAGGTGATGCCGACTCGTCGTCGTCTGAGCATGAGTCAAACCTGTCCTGGTTGTAATAAACTTCTGCAGCCTGAGGATCCTCGGGGATATCTGCACACACGTACAGCAACAACTTCAAAATGATGACACAGCGAGAAAACAACAACCACCACAGTGGAAGAAGAAAGTCAAGTAACCACAAAGACGTGCGACACGACTGCAATGGCCACAAAACAGGTGAGAGCAAAGACAACGAAAATAAATTCAAAAGTCGTAAAAAAACAACGTCAAAGAGATGAGACGGCTGACAAACATGGAAAATGAGAACAAGCAGGCAGAATATGACCAAAAATACAGAAAACGAATTCAATAACACGAAACAACAAAGACATGCAAGATGACCACGAAGAGGCTTTTGTTTGCAGCATCCTGGTGATCAAAGTGTTAAAGATCCATAACTCATAACCATGCCGAGTGTGGCCGTGGAGCTCATGACGACCGAGGGTTGGAATTGGTAAAGTGAAGCCTCCGCCCTTCCGCACCTGTATGTGGAACAACAACAGCGTGGAGAGCAACGGCACAGAGCCGCCATCAGTGACTCATCGAGCCAGAAACGGCATGAAACGCAGGAGCTGGGGCTGAAGTGGGTTGTAAAGCTGCTTGCAGATCACAGAAAGCGAGCAGCTGAAAAACTCTGGATGTGAAAAAAAAAATGAGCCGATGTGTGTACCCCCTCCCCGACTTTACACCAACATAAAGGGCTCACACTTCTCATGACATGAGGTGGAATATTATTGGTGGAAATGTTTCAGTGTTTTTACTTTAAGCTTTACAAGTAATCACATTCATATCTGCGATGACATCATTTGGATGCTGGCCTGTGTGCACACTTCTGTTTAAAACGCACGCAGTCGAGGACTGAATGTTCTCATAAAGCAAAAATAAAGCGAGAGGAAAGACTTGATGAACAGACGCCTCCCGAACTCTTTAGTCTTGATGGATTTCATGTGTCTGTTTTACCAGGCGCTGCGTCTGGGTAATTATTCCTGCTAACGAGCTCTGAGACTTGTAAAGATGGAGGATGTTTAATTCATGGTGTCTCTGAGGTCTGACAGAGCCTCTTCCACCGCTATCAGCCAATCGCACGACAGGGATTAGGGAGAGGGCGGAGCACTGGGAGCGTACGTGAGGGGAATCTACCATGAAATAAAAGTTTGAACTAAAAGATGCAGAGAAAAGTCAGGGAGAGGCCAACGACAGCCCAAACTCAACCTCTGCTGCGTTTTCAATTAAAATACTTCAACTGAAATAAAATGTTCTGAGCTCCCAAATCACTGCGACTGTTCGGATTAACAGGTTATTTACCAAACTGGAGTGTACAGCACCTGGAAAAAAAAAAAACACATTCCCAGGCTTATCTGCAGGTTCCTTGAAGCGAGTGATTTTACGATCACTTGTGCGGAGCGGCTTTCTAAACTTTTCTCCCACAGAGGTCGATTAGCTTGTGGATAGCGTCACAGCCTCACTGCGTACGATGCTGGATCCTCTAAAGATGAAAGCAACCAATCAGAGTTCTTACTCCGTGTACAACTCACAAACACGTGCGTTATAACACGTGAGCTGGAGCGGAAAAGGCGTTCCACTAACCGGACTGTTGTAATTAACGGTTGTTGCTCACTGAAAAGCCTTCGCTTGATCCACGACGCTGCAGTGAGAGTTCTGACTCCTACTGAAGGGTAAAACTCCAGAGGTGGAGTGGACATCGTGTTAGGGAGGAGCTGTTGTCCCAAGTGGAGAAGTTTAGAGTAAGTATCTCAGGTGAGGGTAGGGTGGAGCGAGAGGCCATCAGACAGACGGATGTCTGCGGTGATGAGGATGCTGTGCCGGTCTGTTGGGATGAAGAGGGAGCCAAGTGTGAGACGTCCATCGTTTCCTCGACCCTGACTGCTCTCCTAGTTCCTGCTGCCCAAAAACATCCCCACAGCATGACGCCGCCACCACCATGCTCCACCCTACGGATGGCACTGGCCAACGTTAAGTGGTGCCTGATTGGATTAACCGGTCAGCAGAGATGGGCAGTAACGCAAATCCGATTACTTTTTTCAAGTAATGGGTAAAGTAAGGGATTACTATTGCAAAAAAGTAATTAGATTACTGTTACTTTCCCGTTAGCACGCTGCGTTACTGCGTTACTAAACCGTGATGTTGTTTGTGAGAGCGTCTCGTGACAGTGACGTACGAGCGTGCGACGTCCGGGCGCAGGTCAACGGTGGATAATATGGAGCGCGGGAGAGAGCGCGACCACGCAGCGCTTAAAGCTCAGAAGTACCGACATTACTGAGTTTGAGTCCGTAAAAAGCAACAGAAACATCAGCTGTACGCTCTGCGTGGGAAGAAAACTTCTTTCTACAAATGTGAGCGAGCAGCTAGCACGCCGCCACGGGAATGTGACGCTCACAGAGAAA
>VVHJ01062036.1:13936-38175 GCA_015107715.1 Tylochromis polylepis | reverse complement strand
CTTGATCAATGGCCATGAGTACCATTCACAGAGAGTTGGGGAATGGCTGCAATCACAGCATTGTAAGATGGTGAAAGATGTACCCTTAGGCCCCCTCCTCGATTCAGAGATGGTCTTTCCCTTTCATGTAAATGGCCTCCTTGACTCCCTTCTCAAACCAGCGTTCCTCCCTGTCCAGGATGTGTACATCCTCATCATTGAAAGAGTGTCCACTGGCCTGTAGGTGTAAATAGACTGCGGAGTCCCGGCCTGATAAGGTATCTGCTCTGTGTTGTGCCATCTGCTTCGCCAGACATTGTTTGGTTTCCCCGATGTATAAATCATGGCAATCTTCCCCTCACTTAACAGCATACACTACATTACTCTATTTGTGTCAGGGGACCTGATCTTTGGGGTGGACCAATTTTCTGGCGCAGAGTGTTTTGGTGGTTAAAAGCCACAGAGATGCAGTGTTTAGAGAAAATACGTCTCAGTTGCTCCAATGCTCCTGACACATAAGGGATCACTACGGGTTTTCGCTTAGGCAGCAGTTGTCCTCCTCCTCTCCTGGATTGCCTGGAGCTTTCTTTAGGCGCCTACCCAGCTTCGACAAGTCACTTGGATGAGTGACGAAACATTTCTCCCACTGAAAACGCTACGTCCAGATGAACAGAATAAACTTTTTGGGGATTTCATTACCTGGATATTTATGAATGCATCAAGACACTTTCTCAGACTGAGCTGAGTAAATTGCACTTTTGTAACTATGAAGACTGTAAAACACAGCATAAAGTGTTTAAAGTGAGATTTTAAATCAACTGGCTTCACATAAAGTCCAGGAAACTAAAAAACTTTTCTTTTTAAGTGTCTCCTGCCTCTTTATGTAATCCCAGACTGACTCACTGATGTTGCAATCAGGGCTCTGTGGGGGGGGGTCATACCACATGCTGCTGGACTGCTTCTTATTCTTACTTTATGACTCTTTCTATATATTCAAGGTCGCAGTCTCACTCTGCAAAGTGCACTCGAGACCTTTAAGACACTTTTCCTGTTTGGAAGAAGACAGTGGCAGAGACAGAAAAGTCCAGATGCTCTTTTCTCTTTTTCAGGTTTTAGCTGGAATCACTCGTCTCCCACATTGTTGCGTAACACTTGCACTTCCTCTCTGCCTGCCCATCATGTCATGCTATGAATTACAGAGGCCTGAATTTAACACATTTAATGTCAAAAATGGCTGGAAGCTAATGCAGACTCACAACACCATCCTGAATATAGATGGCACTGTCTGATCCCCAAAAGGAAAAAGTATGCGCGCATTTCAGCCGCTGACAGTGGTGTCATCCGAAGACATATTGTGCTGGGTGACTACAGATTTCATGGTGCTGTGTTCCTGCAGCTTAAAAGGCCAAATACACTGTAAGTTGCATAATTATTACAATAAAAATAGAAACCGCTTCAGGTGTCTTCACATCAGAACTGACGTCCGCTGAGCACATCTGCATCACAGCCCGGTTATGTCTTCAATCAGGCTGGTTTTTTAAAAGCAGCACTTTTTGTGTTAATGATTTTTTTTTTCCTTTTATAACAGCTCTACTGAATTCAAGGACCCTTTCTTCCATTTTTATTTTGCATTTTTGTCTCTTTGTTTGAAGACAAACACTCGAACTGGAAATTGGTATCAGACAATGTGTTTCTCCCCCCTAAAAAAAATCCCCTCCCTCTGCTTTTAGCCCACTGCTTCATGCACCCTTGTGCTTTTATTTCATTCAGATCTATTCAAAATACATTTTCTCTTCTCACAGATGAAGCTTTGCCAGATAACAGATTGAGAACAAAGACCATCAGTGCACACGCTGGCTCTAATTGCAGCACATTTCAATATATTCAGCGGTCTTAAGAGTTTGCTTTTTCCAAGGCGCCCAATCGTTATTAATCAAACAGACTTCTTCAATATGTCCTCACATTTGAAAGTGCAACCAAGACAAAAGAAAGCTGACAAAAGAAGCTCCAGTGAGGCAGTTTCATCAAGGGTAATATTTTTATGACCACCAATCATTTTATCACAGAACAGCAGAGCTAACAATTACTGTACACAGTGGTGGCGCCCACAGTGATTTCACCGAGCAGACAAAAATGCAAAGTGCCAAGAACATTGGCATATTTTCCCTCTTAATAAAAAGCCCACCCATTTACTGCAGTTCAATCTATTCATAATATTAGCACCACTTAATACAAAACAAGCCAAGAGATTAAGTAAATTAGCTGATTAAAGAGTGGCATGATAATTCACTGAGATCTGGGCAAAGCTTTTGAGAATACGAGGTCATGTCTGATTCAACAACTAAAGCATTAAACAGCTGAATAATTACTAATAAATGATGGGGAAAAAATAAAATAAATAGGCCACGGAAAAGTCAAGACCTGTATCAGCTATAATCCAGATGTGTAAATACATTTAATGCCATTACATTTAGCTAATACTGTAAGAGCAGAGAAGTGAAAAATGTCCGAGTGAAGACGGCAGAGGAAGAGAGACACAAGCGCGAGGAGGGTGAGGAGGTCATTCGTCCACCCCCTCATGCTCATCTCTTACCTCCATCTGCTCCGAGGCCCTTTCCTCAAAGCTGTGACCTTCCTAATGTTAAAACAACAAACAGCTTTCCGCCCACTAGACCTCCATCCACCATCACCGTCTCTCCATCTGTTCTCATCTGTTTCGTTAACACGCAGAGAGCCTGCATATAGAATCAGAGCAATAAATACGTCAAAGAAATTCATCAGGCACGGATGCTTTCTCTTCACGCCTAACAGCACATCCATATTTAAAACATTTTTTTCAACGTTTATTGACCTTAAGTTTCATTCGGCAGCTACAAAAAGATTTTGCTCTTACAAACACAAGATCTAACCCATTGCATAAGCAGCTTTTGTTACTGTGCTCCAGGCTCTTCAGGTGACCCCGGTTCTGTTTTATTATTACTATTTCATTTCTGCTCTAAAACAGAATTCTTTCCTCTGACCTCAACTGGGATGGGATTGAAGCCCGGTGACCTCCTGGTTATGCTGCCAACTGTGATCTTTCTGGGTTTACAGTAGTTTTAGCTCTCAGGAACTGTTTGTAGGCACACGAGTATTCAGAAAAAAGCACAATTTGAATAATTTCACACACAAACTGATGTTCATAAAAACAGATGGTGCAGTGAGAATGCACGCACGGGCATACACATGGTTTTCCAGAGCCAGCTGTAGGTGATAAGATGAAGTGGAGATGGAAGTATAAGGTGTGAATCTACAATCGATGTATGGTCATGTGAAAATCAGCTGAGTTCTTGTAGACTCTGGTTGTGCACTGCTTACTTTTATACCTTCATGTGCTGGATTTCGTTATAACACGTAACTAATGTTTTACCCACTTCATTTACAATCATGAACTAAGAAGACGTAAACACAGTTAGGTGTGATGTAGTGCAGCAGCAGATCAGATCTCAACTGGAAACGATTCAATTAAAGCTGCAGTGGGCAGATACGTACAAAAATGGCCCTTTCCTGGCTTCATGCACAATAAAGCTTAATTTATAGTAAAGCAAGGCGCCTCTGTTATTTTCGTTTCTATTTCACATGTGAAACAGAGCTTGTGATGCTGAACTTGAAGATAAAATTTTACTAAAACAAAGGGAGGAAAACAAGAAAAATGCCGTACATTTACACTGAACTAACACTAGTTATCGCATTTTAGATATAACTGCAATCTACTACTTTTTTTTTTTTTACAAAATTGTTGTGCTAATCTTATACTGTCTTTACACGATACATCACTGTGTCCTTTCTATTTCTGTCATCTGATGTTTCTGTAGGATCCTCAGGTTGTTGTAGTTTTTTGCAGTCTTGAGTTTTGAAACTTTTAGGGATATTTCCAGGTTGGTTTCTTCATTTTTACAAGACTTTTTTAGTGATTGTTATAGTTTGTGTGTATTATATTCCCGTATCAGTTATCACGCTTTCCCCGTGTTCCCTTTATCTTGTTGTCGAGTCTCCATCTGTTTGGTGTTTAGCTGTTTCCTGTTTGCTAGCCTCGTGTCGCGTATGCATTGTGTTCTGTTTTATTTCCCTTTGTCTCGTTAATTAGATTCTGCTCACCTGTGTCTTGCTTTCCCTAGCTGTATCCTCTCTCCCTAATTATCTCGTTTGTGTATTTACGACCTCAGTTTTCCTCAGTTCCTTGTCACATCATACTGTTTTGTTTCCCCCATGTCACTACTTGGATTACTGAGCTTTCTCCTGCTTTGTGGATTTCTTGCATTAGCCTCAATAAAGGCTGACTTTTGTTTATTAAGATATGTCCTCCATGTACACACTCTCCACATAGGACACAGTCTTCTAGATACCCAGACCCCCCTCTATCCAGCCACCTCCTCAGCATCTTCCATGGGGCACTCCAAAGTGTTCCTAAGCCAGCTGGGAGGCGTAATTTCTCAGGTGTATTTTGGGTCTGCCCAAAGATCTCCTTCTGGTTGGACATGACTGAAACACCTAGGATCAACCCAAGAAGCATCCTAGTCAGATGCCCAAACCACTGAGCCACCTCAGCTGGCTCTTTCGATGTGGAGAGGTAGCCACTCTACTCTGACTCTTTCCCAACTGACTGAGCTCCTCACCTTATCGGTAAGGAAGAGCCACTCTTTGGAAGAAGCTCATTTCCGCTGCTTGTGTCTCATTCTTTCTGTCACTGCCTGCAAATGGCTGCTAAAGGAGAGGGAAGGAACGAAGATCAAGCAGTAAACTGACTGTTTGCTTTCATGTTCATGTCTCTCTTTACTGCAACAGACTAGCACAGCATCGGTATGACTGCAGACACCGCACCAGTCCTTCTATATTACTTCCAAACATACCAGTTACATTTGTTGAGGTCTATGTCTTTGTGACTCACAGTTTTGTTTTTGGGAAGGTGCACATAGAGCACTGTACATAGAGCTATGCTGTCAATCAAGCATTAGGCAATCCTCAGTTTTGGCTTTGCACAAGATTCCAACCTTGTTATCCCGGGTTAAAGTCCTCTGCACAGTCTTACTTTCTGTGTAGACCACTCCTTTTTATACAGATAATCTGAAAGGATTTTGATTATCCAAAGTCTCTTGTCACAGGCTAGATTAGCTAAAGCCAGTAGAGCTGTCTGGTTCCCTCTCATGCTGTCTAAATAAAAATTTGTTGAAAGGTTATTATGGGCGGTTTTTTTCCCCAGTGTCAGGAAAAACATGTGGCCTAACCCAGCTCTGCACTATTACAGTCTCATCAATTTTCCAAGTAGTAGTAGTGGCAGATCTATTGCTTTGTGTTGCTTTTAAATTGTATTGTTTGTATAGCAAAGTGGCCATGTTCAGTTTTTTGGGCAGTTAAGCATGACTGATATTGTAATAACAAAAGATGCCATCTAAAATTGCTGCACCCACAGCCACAATATAGTGCAGGGGAAACCAGCGCAGACATAGGAGTTGTAAAAAATAAATAAATAAATAAGTAACAGCACAGTTTCTTTTATATAGCTGAGATGCAGGAAAATATAAAGCTTGTTCTTAAAACTGCAGAGTAATGGCACGCAGAACAATGCAAACTGCATCATAATTCATCCCACATCAGTCTCTGTCTCTTAATTTCATCATGAATACAAGCGTATGTACGTAAAGCACAGCACTGCAGCATGGGGAAAAGAAAAAAAAAGGCACACGAGCAAATCAATGCATCAAAGACAAAAAAACAAAAAAAACCCCAACCAAATACAGAAAATACTGCACAATAAAGAAAAGCACTGCGGTTAACAAAGACCAAAACTGAGATGTTTCCAGAGAAATTCCTATCATCATATAGAAGTGTTACTGTATTTGTACCACTTAAATGAAACTGACTATGTCAAGCTATATGATATGCAAAATATGCAAAATACTGTTAAACCTGGACACTTTACTGAAATCCAAAAAGGTGTTTGAGCATTTAGGCCAAACTTCAGTGTCGTTGTAGGTAAACGGCATTTATCTTAAAGACAAACAGTATATGTTTTAAGAAATTCCATAAAAATAAATATCTTATCAATATAGAATGATATGTCTGGACAGTGACTTCATTAAACTTCATGGTTTTGTATCTAGTTTTTCAGTTTTGATCTTAAAGAACTGCATGGGAGCTTTTATATGTATTTAATGAGTCAGTTTCTGCATTAGGTGAAATTTTTGCTCAGCATTTCAGCAGTAAAGCTTTCAGATCATCCTCCAGGGCATCAACACGCTGACATCACTGGTCCTTGGAGGGATTTAGACTTTGAGTTCTCCTTATCAGTTTTTTTTTCTCCAGCATGTGTCAGTTTGCTTCAGATCATTTTCCTGCTGAAACATCAACTTCCTTACTTATTTTACTCAGTTAATTGTGGCTTACTTCTTAATTTTTTGCATCCAAAATAGATTTTGTACACTTTTTCATCATCAATAAATGCATGCAACTGAAAGTATTTGTAAATTATTGCACTCTGACTACTTTCAGGGTCGTAGTTACTGATGTAGGGAAAAAATTTTCCAGGTGCTCATGAGTTTGTTATACTTTGTTGTGAAGTCCTTTTGGTGTTTGAGAAATGTACATTATATATGATTAACCTTGTGACTTCACACTTGACGATGGTTTATATATGATGAGTTAATAATATAGGGCTATAAAAAGTCACTGAACTGCACATAATGACTGCTGCTTTGGCCTTTGTTGGAGAACCTTGACAGTGCCACAGAAGTGGAGAAACTCTATTAACTCTGACCAAAGTATTGTTATTTAAACAGTAAGTGCTTCTCTAGGCCTCTCTATATGTTCAAAAGGAAAAGATTAAAAATACATATATTTGCATTTATTTCCAGACTATTATTTGTTAGAGAGAGTGCTGAGGGAAAAGCTGCTGATTTGCTTAGATCTGCATTCCTAGCCTTACCCTGACCATGAGCTGTGGGTAGTGACCAAAAGAATGACATCATGAATACAAGCAGCAGAAATGGGCGACTGATGGAAAGAAGCCAGTTGAGGTGGTTTGGGGATCTGACTAGGGATGCCTTCAGGAATCCTTTTAGGTGAGGTGTTTCATATCCAACTGGGAAGAGACCAGAGACAGACTCAGAACATGCTGCAGAGATTATTTTTGTCAGCTGGCTCGGGAACACCTCAGTATCTCTGTTTAGACTGCTAAAGCCAGATAACACACCAATTATTTAAACTGCAGGAATGTCTTAAAGACCTGGATGACCTTTAATTCCCTGCTTCTAAATTGAGATAAAACTGAGGTTATTGTACTCGGCCTTAAAAATCTTACAAATATGTTGTGTAACTAGATGCTTACTCTGGATGGCATTACCTTGGCCTGCAGTAACACTCTGAGGAATCTTGGCGTCTTTTGTTGACCAGGATATTCTCTTCAATGTGCATATTAAACAAATATGTCAGACTGCTTTTCTTCCATTTGCGCAATATCTCCAAAATAAGAAACATCCCGTCTCAAAGTGATGCTAAAACACTAGTTCCTGCATTTATTACTGCTAGGCTGGACAACTATAAGTCTGTGGAAACAGCTCCCAGTCTGGACAGAAGCCCTCTCTACTTTTAAGATCAGGTTTAAGACTTTCCTTTTTGCTAAAGAATATAGTTAGGGCTGGATCAGATGACCCTAAATCCTCCCTTAGTTACACTTCAATAGGTCTAGGCTGCTGGGGGCTTTCCATGATGCACTGAGCATTTCTTCTTCATTTATCTTTTTTTCACTCACTACGTGTTTATACACCACACATTTAATCAGTTATTATTAACCTCTGACTCTCTTCCACAGCACATCCTGCCTTCCTCCCTCACCCCCACCTGGTCATGGCAGATGGTTGATTTGGCGCGATATACATAAAACTGAATTGAATTCAAGTGACCAGCATGGGTGTTTGTCCATTTCATGGCCACACAAAGTTCTGAAATATCATTATATTAGAAAATATTTGTCAAAAATGAAGAAATCGTGATTAGAAGATGAGCCTGTTATCGGAATATACATGACAAAAAAGGAAACCTTTGACATACTATAAAAAATGCAGTAAATTGTGAATTTATTGTGACAGCCAGAGTGAGTAAACTAGATCTTGAAATATGAAAATATCACGTAGCAGTTCCTGTACTTAAAAAAGCATTACGACAACTCAAAAATGCTCAAAGAACAATAAAAACATTCATTAAAATGTGCAAAATTTTTGATGCACCCCTTTGTACTCTGACAGCTTTTAACACAGAATATATTCATAATCTGAAGATTATATTTTGCACAGCTTATTAAAATATATCTACGCTATTGTATATTTTTTTTTTAAAAATTGGTTGGCTTTATGTGGAATAATTGAGTTTGATTATTATTAAAATTTATACAACAGAAATGTGTGGGCACGGAGTTGTACAACTGAGATTAGAGTTTAATTATTTTGATGTTTTTGTTTTAAAACACTGTTTAGGTCCTGAAACTTGATCTAGCTTTTGGACATCATCAAATTTTTATACTTGGGAGTTTACTTTATCAGCTACAAAATACAACAGAAAAAGGGAAATGGACTTGAACACACTGTGTGCACACACATACATATACACAGCTGTGGCAGGCTTGTCTAAACATAATGACAAGCAAGCCATGAGTTTGCTAGGGTGGAGGGGTAAGGATACGGGGGCAAAGTCACTGATTGGAGCTCCAAATATAATTTCCCATTAAAGCTCATATCTGCCAAGCCCAGAGGCTGCTTCATTAAAGAAATTTAATGATTCCATTCATTAACTTTGAAGTGATTTTCTGACGTTTGTACTTGTACTCAACCCACTCGTTTTGATTTTAAGGTTGATTAGCAGCATCCATATGCAACAAGTAGGCTTTGAAGTGCCGTAAATACACAGAGGAGTGCTGGGCCATTTAATTACGAGTGGACCCGTCTGGCATAAATGAGTCCGTTTCTCACCTTAAAAACTCATGGGCAAAAGACAGCACTGACAGTTTTAAAAAAGGTATAAAAATAGGGTGAATTTTAATGTTAGACTGGATTTTATTCTAAATCTCACCTTTGTGCCTTTACAGGTATCATACAATCATGCATTTTGGGAGGGGGTCATGCTCTCCTGCTACAGTAGAAAATGAAATATGCCCACCTTATAAACCCCGTAAGTGAAGCTTTCACTGAATATTTGCCAACCTCTCAGGACAGTCTTTTACAAATACACCTGAACTTTAATTGACGCATACAGGCATTGAAAGTATAGTTATGAGCGGAGCAGTTTCCATGAAGATTATAGGCTGTACCTAAAAGATGGATGTGTCTGAAAACTGAATCCATTGGATAAGTGCCTTTAACCTGGATTTTTTTAATCTCCTGCAGAGGGCGATTCCTCTTGGCTCCATGGACCTGTGACCTCAGTAAACACTTTCCGGACTAATTTATGGGCTCGGTTTAAAATCATACTGAATACAGCATGATGTTCATTTTGTAAATTATGGTCATTATTATCCAGAAAGGTGGATAAACCAGAGTATGCTCATCAGTTATTGACATATAATTAACAAAGCATTAGCCTTGGTTCCACAGTTTCACAGTTAGATCTGCCCCGTGTTCGAGGCGGCTGGTTTTAAGGAGCTAAAAACAGAGAGTGATGTCATGGTGGCTACAGTCATCATTTATATACAGTCTATGGTTTCTGGGCACTGGATTTTGAAGCTTCAACATTAGCATTTTTGCTGCTATGATGAATTTTTAGAGCCAGAATTCACCATATTTAGACAAGAGGGTCAAGTGCTAGGTTATCAGCTAGGGGTGCAACACACAAAAGCACAAATCTGCTAATTACTTCTAAGTAACAGACTAATGAAGTACTAATACTTCATTCACCAAAACTGGAGCACTGTCTTCTTGAGCTAGCTGTGCTGCAGAGCAAACCATGTCATTAAATTCCATTAAAATGCTCCAAAAAGGCACCAACAGCACAAACACAGTACAGATGTCCCGTTCAGTGGCTCCTGTTACTTGAGGTGAGGCCGGTAGCCGGGACATGTGTCAATCAAAACAACCTCGTCAGTTTCCAAATGAGAGATTGCTTTTTTACAATCCTGTAAGTGTGTTCTTATCCTGGTTCAATTTGAGGCTGCTGCTTGATTCATAAAGAAAATTGCAGACAGTTTTTCTTTTACTTCCTTTAATCTTGCAATGATGTTATTCAGGGATCACTGAAACTCAGCTGGGATTTTGCAGGAGCATTAAACTCACTGACTTCCTGTCGGTTGCCCACAGCTGGCTACGTGTAAAATTTTCCTGAAGGATCACCCAGCAGCAGAAACAATAAGACCGCCTTTAAATTGTGAGTGATGTGCTCATTTATGCATGTGGCACAGCAGCAGTAATGTAATTAAAGGAATCGGTCAGGATGCGACAGAAAATAATGCTGTTCTGCACATCCGATCTATACAGTGGACCTGCTGGTAATAAAGCCTCTAAATGAATCCTGACCTCTGAACATTTTCGTTTTTTTCTTCTTCTTTTTTTTGCCCGTCTCATTCGGCACTGTAGCAATCAGAATTATTGTCTGAAGGCCAAGAAAAAGCCCAACGGATTTATTTTTCCAAGTGGCTCATTATGGCTTTGCCATGGTCCACTTGATTGATCTTTATTATTTTATTTTATTTTATTTATTTTTTACTTTTAAGTTATTACAAACAGAACAGACATGACTGGGGGATAGGAAAGGGAAAGACGTAGACAAGAGAAGTCCAAGAAACGGGGGGAAAGAAAAACAGGGGAAGAGGGACAGTGAAAAAAGACACAAAAATCTGCTGGATCACCTGCTGGAAGAAAAAACAGAAGGAAAACAAGCAAAAAGAGAACAACACAGTAGGGAGACCACAGCAACAGCCTAGATAAGTATAAGTAACAGTAAATAATAAATACTGAATGTTACTAAGCAGCATGCAAGATTGACAACACACGGTATGCTTTGAGGCAGCAGCCAAGGAAGATGTAGTGTGTGTCTGTGTACACCTGTGTGCACACCTGTGTGTACACCTGTGTGCGTGAGTGCGCTTGTATTCAAAAGGTTTCTCCATGTAACTATCTGATAGTGGGTGTGGGGAGCCCTAGCCCTGCCCCCCAGGACATGAAGCAGGCATGGAGGAGATCCAGGCCCCAGACATCTAGAGGCCCCCAGAGCGCGAGAGCCCAAGGAGGACCACCGGAGGGGCAGCCGCACCACCCTCCTGGAAAGAGTTGAGGAGAGCCCCAGAACCTCTGAACATTTTTAATAACATATGAATCATAACGCATAAAATTTATTTAGACTGCTTTAATTGTGATGTAGAACACAGAATTGTGGAAGTAAACCTTTTAGCAGCCTGGATAAATCTGAGCCTCTTCCCAACCAGGTCTATGTTCTTTTTCTTGGCAGGTACTCACTGGGCATGTTGTTATGGTGTCTGACTATTCAATTAGTTTTTAAACCAAATATCCAATCAGCCAATCACATGCCAGCAAGTCAGTGTATTTAAGCGTGTAGACATGGTGAAGACGACCTGCTGAAATTCAAACTGAGCATCAGAAAGGAGGAAAAAAAGTGATTTAAGGGACTTTGAATATGGCACGCTCGTTGGTGCCAAATGGCCTCATATGAATATTCACAAACTGCTGATCTGCTGGGATTTTCCCCAAGAACCATCTCCAGGGTCTACACAGAACAGTCCAAAAAAGAGAAAATGTCTATTGAGTGGCTTCAAGCTGAGAAGAAGCCGAGGCTGAGAAGGGTCGGAATTTGGCATGAACAACATGAAAGCATCCAGCCTTGTATCAACAACTGATGGGGGATTCATGCTTGTTAGGGCCATAAGGGCAGTACCGTCAATTCCTCTTATATATTTGTCTACTTTTTTTTTTTTTTAATAGTTCAGAGAATAATCATCATCTCAATATAATAACTAAACTAATTATCCATCCATCCTCTTGTGCTTATCCTTATCGGTGTTGTGGGAGGGCATATAAAACACTGGGACATTACCATGTAGTAGTTAACACATAATGCACCAGCACGAGCATAAATGCTGGCAATAACGTTGGCTGCTTATGTACGTTAAGTCGTAGGCTCCACAAAGATTCCCCGCAGAAGCCTAAATCTGGCCTCAGGCTGGTGTGGGGGACATTTTCTTGGCACATGTTGGGCTCCTTAGCACCAACTGAGCATTTAAATATCAAAGCCTACCCGAGTACTGTTGCTGACCATGTCCACTGTACTAAGCCTCCACAGTCAGCAGATCTCAATCCAACAGAGCACCTTTGGGATGTGACAGAAGGGGAGGTTTGATCGTGGATGTGCAGCCGACAGATCTGCAGCCACTGTGCAATGCTGTAACGTCAACACCGACCGAAATCTCTGAGGAATGTTTCCAGCACACTGCTGAATCTGTGCCATGAAGAATTAGGACAGTTTTCACAGAGCCTTGTTCTGCCCGAGGTTTCTTCCTGTCAAAAAGGAGTTTTTCCTTCCCAGTGTCACCAATTGCTTGCTCATAGGCCATTTGATTGTTTGGACTTTCTCTATTTTATTGTAGGGTCTTTACCTTAATAATATAAAGCGCTTTGAGGTGACTACTGTAGTGATTTGGCACTATATAAATAAAATTTAACTGAAATCTAAAGGCAAAAAAGCAATTCAACCTAGTACCAGCAAGATGTACCTAATAAAGTGGCTGGTGAATGTATACCTGAGCAGTTTCTTTCTATTCAGGAAGTTCTGACTTGTTACACAAAAATGCTCTACGCCCATGCCAGCAGCTCTGTGAGGCCGATTTATACAAATGCTAATAAACTGATATTTAAGAGGTGTAATATTAAGCATCCTTAACTAACAGGCCAAACATTACACATTATATCAGTGGTGATCTAATGGAAAAGTCAGGATAGTTGCTCGTCATGAATCAGGCAGTCTTTTGTTGATTTTTTTAAAAAATTTATTTTATTTTATAGAGATAGGAGCTCTGTGTGCATTTAAACATTGTTTTTGATATACTTCCCCGTTTCCTCCGTGGGTCATATTCTGTTTGCTTGTTTGTATTACTGAAAAAATAATATTGGCAATAGAGATATTCATTAAAAAAAAAAAAACATCTGTGATCAAATCAAAATTCATTTCAAAAATACACTGCTCCCATCTGATCAGCTCGATCCACTGGGACTAACACATGCAGACCCTTTAAAGCAGACAGACTTCCATAATGAATAAAGCGAGAGATTGACAGCTCCGAGCTCGCACAAGACCCCATTTTAAGTGGTTGCCATGCCAGCTTCACAGCAGTCAGTGACTCCATGTTACACCACAAGCTCTTAGAGCGGCTCTATGAATAATTCACCACCTTCAAGAGCGAAGGAGAGTCCTTGCTAGCAGCATTTTGGGAAATTTATTTCAAACGTCCAAAGCTGTCACTTTGACAGCAGCCGCGACTAACAGATTCCCACCGACGTTTGAAGACAACAACGCTCCCCGACGAGGCTGTTTTAATAAAGAGAGCAGAAAGCAGGTCAAACCTCCCACAATCCTCTCGGCTGCATCTTGTCCTCGTTTGCAATTCCAATTGAGTGTCGTTAACGATGATACAACTAATCACTTCTGATCAGAAAAATCACCGAGGCGACGCATGGAGCTGTCGTTTTGGGGAGCAACTGCCCCACGCAGGCAAGGAGAAGAAGCAGTTCAGTCACCCACATCAATCAGAGAGCGCTCGCATGTTTGAATAAAGTGTTTCAGTTCAAGTGAATCTTCAATCACTGCACTTGCCTACATGATTCATTTACATCTACAGCAGCAGCAGCAGCAGCAGCTCTGAGGAGTAAGTGGGTGATAACCTGTTACACTGATGCAACAGGTTATCACCTGTTGGCATGAATGTTGTTGCTTTTTAGGTGGAAAAGCAATCAGTGTAGCCTCTTTTATTCATTTCTGTCTGTTATTAAGGGCAAAAGAGCAAGGATAATTAAATGGAGGATCTACAAATAAGCAGACACACATGAGAAAGATTTTTTAATGTAATATACTCTGATTTATAACCTCTCTGCTTCATTATTGCTTCTTAAAAGGTGCAGCAACCCAGCTATTTTTCATCCTCACAGGGATTATTCAGTTTAATGCATTGCATTCTAACTTATTGAGATTTAACAGTTATTCACTGACATATTTTTAAGCAATAAAGTTGAAATTTTCAGTAGTTACAGAAACTCAAGTGTGAATATTTGCTGGTTTTCTTCAAACCGAATAGCTTTAAGTTTCTGACACTGGGATGTAACCAATAATGGCAAAAATAATTTTGTTGAAGCCCTTAAATTAATTAAGATCCTTTTATTCGTTTCTGCCTTAAAAAAAAAAAAAATTCTCATTCTTATTAGATCCCTTGTGGGGTAAAAGAGAAGCCATGCACAAGGCAGAAGCTCATTTTACACACCAGAAAGGAAACAAAGAAAAGAAATAAATGGAAAAGTCAACAGATCCAAAAGCATCCAAATGCAGATACAATTCATTCAGAAAACTACATGGAAATAAATTATGATACTCAACTCGAAGCTACAGAGTGTACAAAAACGACTACATATTCAACACCAAGAAATCTGCCCGTAACTGGATTCTGACCTGCTCTGAATAATCTAAGGTGCACAGGTAATCTTCCAATTGAAGACCTTGCCTAGATGTTCCATTATTTATGCAGAGGTTGTCATTCACCACATCAGTACCTCTCCATAAATTAGAAAATCTTGTGTAATCAAATATTTACTTTAATGTCACCACCCAGTGTGATTTATAAACATCCTTATTGCATTGATTCTTTAAGGAATTAAACATAATACGATAATTTAACCCTGCTTGTGTCCAATAATCCACACCACAAACCATTTCTCCATATAAAGCACATTTTTATTCACCTCAAGTAGTTTCTTCAGAAATTTACCATGAAAACCTTCGATAAACGAGATATCTTCACACCTCTGACTCATGCAGCGATACCCGTAAGCAACTGCAACACTTTATCCCGAGTCTCTAGCTTTAGTTATCCCACTGTAAAGGGCTTTTTTAGCCTGCTTTACTCGTTTTCGAAAAGCTCGCTACGGCTAAATATGACATCGAGATAATTTTCCACTACTTGTAATACAGAATTTTCTCACAAGGTAAATAAATTTAAATGCCTTAACAATATTTTGCCACTGAGTAATCAAACATATAAACACCACTGCAAAGGAAGGCACCCCGTCTCCGTTGCCCTCTGGTGACAAATACCGCCACAATCCAGGTATTTTGTCACTGCCAGACTTCTGTGCAAGTGATGATAAATTATGCAAATTGACTGGCATTGCCTCCCTAGTGTAAAAACACATCTAAAGTAGGTTACAAACCATCTGCACTGAAATATTTCTGCAGCAGTAGAAGAGCTGTGCAGGTCAGAATCAAGAGTAAACATGGATTTAGTGTGCGGGCTATCGGGCCTGAGTGTTTGTGTAAGTGCTTGGATGCTAAATAAGAAATGCAGGGAGTTCAACACGGGAGCAATCTGACTGCTGACATTTTCCACTTCTAATATAGAAACGCCAACAAATAATAAAGAGGACATGAGGAAAACCTGTGCTTAAAAGGCGACTGCATAATAAGACTGATACAAAGATGCTTCTTTTATGGATTATATGTTTAACAAAATCATTAAATCACCACATGGAAGCTGAAGTACACATCGATTTTACACACACACTTTAGAGCAGCCCCTGCTATAAAATGTACATTTACCACTAAGCCGATATGTATCATTTACTGTTATTTATTTAGTAGCTTCCTAGAATGGTCATTTTTCTTCCATTTTCAGCTCAACTACAGTTATTTAGCATAGTGTTTAGTGTGGTAGAGTGTAAGCATGAAGCACCAGACCAAATCATCTGCGTGGAACACGCAGACTTTTATGTTTTTATCACACGCTGTTACCAGTCAGCACTGCTGGAGCCGCTCTGCGTGTTTCCTCGTGTTTGATATGAACTGTGATTTCTTTCACATTTGTAGTCGCGCTGGAGGAGACACAAAAAATGTGAAACACGGGGGAAAAAAAAAAAAAAGCGCACACAGACACACACAAACAGTGGCAGTGTGAGTCGTTAGCACCGAGCGACCAGTGGACGCATTTTTCCCCTGACAGGAGGCTCCAGGCCAAAAGCATTAACCAATTCAAAAGCTGTCCTTCATGACCGGACCACCGTCAACTGTAATTGGTCCATTTCCTTCACAAGGCCCTCATAGCGAGCGCACACACAACACGTGGGCACGATCAATAAACAATTTGCAAAGACAGAGGGACTGCCTGTTACCTCGCTTTCCTTAATGCGAGGAGAGTCACATAAATTTAAATAAAGAGAGGCCAGCCGCCTCCTTCTCCCCATCATGACCAGAGATTTCAGACAGATTCCAGTTCACATGAAGCGCTGTGTGGTAAAACAGATGGATATGGCTGCAAAAAGGAGTTTCATTTTCAGACTCACACACACTGAGACAATTTCACACCACAAAAATTATGGAAGCAACCCTCCCCCCTCCATCTGGTGAAAGCATGGCGTGCGTGCATGTGTGTGTGTACTAACAGCTAGAGCTGAGCTTTGCACCTTTTTTATCCAAGATAATTAAAGACAGAGTGAAAGAAAGAAAAAGAGCGAGCTTCTGGAGTCTGTACTCCTCTGATGTTTGCTCACATACTCCCTCTCTCTCCTCCCTGTATGTGACGCTGCCTGCCCACCCACTCTTAAAGAGAGAGAGAGAGACAGAAAGAGTAGAAGAGACAGAGGGAGAGAGAGAGAGAGAGAGGAGGGACACGGAGCAGAACAGAAAGCGAGTCTGTTTTCAGCTCCCAGTTCACTGTCGCTCCTCTGCCAGACAGCACTCACCCATCCACCATCACACACTCTCAGACACATTCGCTCTCACTATACCGACAGCTGACAACACCTTCTCATTTCCTCAGCTGCCGCACCGACCCGCAAAGTCAGATCCAAAGGAGAGGGGGGAAGAAAAAGAAAAAAAACTGACTCGATTTGTACCGAGCACACACAGACACACACTGTCGAGTAGACACACCAGCTCCGAGGCTGGGTCGAGTCTGGAGAGGGCGTCTGGAGAATGGAATGGGACCTCAGCAGGATGGAAAGTGAACTGAGGCACATCAACCCGGACCTGCTGCAGCCCAGCAAGAGTTTCAAGAAGCCCTCCTCGGGCACCATCACCCTCAACGTAGGGGGGTTCCTGTACACGGCCCACCGGACCACCCTCGCCAAGCAACAGGGCTCGTTTCTCGAGGAGGTGGCCAACGGTAAGAAGGCGGTCCAGCACACCGATTCCATGGGCAACCCCTTCATCGACAGAGATGGTCCGGTTTTTCGCCATGTGCTCAACTACCTCCGAACAGGAGAGCTCCAGCTGCCCGATGACTTCCGGGAGGCGGGGCTCCTGCGACGAGAGGCCGATTTTTACCGCCTGACTGAACTGGTGGAGGCTGTGGTCGAGTGGGAAACTCAGAGGGCGGCACAGCGGGAACCCGCCTTCCTGGAGGTGACGGATAGCCACGAGAGGTCGCAGGGCCTCAAGGTGTACTGCAGTGACCCCGCCTTCATCGACAAGGTCAAAGGGCGGCTGGTGCAGATCTCCAAGAGCCGCTTGGATGGCTTTCCGGAAGAATTTGTGGTGTCATCCAACGTGATACAGTTCCGACACTTCATCAAGTCGGAGCCTGGCTCGCGGCTCGTTCTGAAGGAGGACAGCACATTCCTGTGCACACTTGACTGTCTGAAACTAGAGACAGTGATGCTAGCACTGAGATCGGGCTTCAAGCTTGTCACCTGCCTCGACAGCAGCAAAGGCTCCGTGGTGGTGGCCGAGGCCCTGCATTTTGTCAAGTAGGATGAAGATGAAGGGGGCGGGGAGGGGGAAGAGGGAGATAGAGGGAGAAGGGAAAGAGCCTGTCTCTATATCCACCCTGTGAGGTATTGGTTTGAAAATGTTGTGAGATGTGCCGAGCTGTAATGTGTCAAAGATAGAAGAACTGGTGGGTAGGTCTGTTGAACAGGGCAGGGTTTAAATGTTTACTGCACAATAGTGGCTTACACACACACACAGGATAAGTTTTTGGGTGATTGTTCTGAGCAGAATGATATTTTAGCATCACCCTTTGCACTGCTTTGTATTTATAGAACTCAAAATGACCCACATCATCTTGACATTTATAGCATCTTTAATTGCATCTGGTTAGGTATCATGCAAAAGTTTAAGTGACGTGAAAGCCGACAGCGAATCCTTTCACAGAGAAGACGAACACGTCGAACTGAGGTTTTAAAAACAGCTTTATCAGTGAATTCGTTTCTGCACAAGAACTGCTTCTGCTGCCGTGATGTGCACTGCTGTGCCATTCAGCTTTTACTACAGTCTCTGTGTGTGCGCGCGTGTGTGTATGTGTGCTGGCGTGTGTGTGCGTGTACTGCTAAACTCACCCCTGTGTGCTGTGTTTAGTTGGTTTAATAGCTTGTGCTCAGTTTATTAGCCTCTCCGGAGCCTGAAGGGACAGCCACAGCTCATTCGGATCGATTTGGATGGACAAAGCGAACTTCACAACCAAATGTTTGAGTTTTAAGTGCAAAGAACTGTGATTATTGTAAGGGCTTTGAATCTAGCATGATGCATGTGCACTAAATAAACTGTGTGTTTGTTAGTGCTGTGAGCCTCTGTGAAGCCAGTGCCACAAAAAACATAAAATGCCTATTACTTTTCAATGTGAGTATTTTACAAATAAAAGCGAGACTAAAACTCTTGGGTCAGAGTGTTTTGAAGTTTAATGTCGCTGCTTTTGTGTGACAAACCTTTCAAATACTGCTTCCATTAATGAGGAAACTTATTTTGTAGTATCAGGCAGCAAGTCTTAGTATTAGATTCTTTTTCTTTCACACAGCAGCTTAAAAGCTACACTTATAACCATTTAGTCCTGACCCTGCTGAACTTGCAGTCTGTACAGAGTGTGACTGTTACCCACTGAGTCAGACAGGAGCATTATTAATGTTACGTATCCAAATGGGAGCTACACACAGACTTGGCTCTTGCTTACAGCCAGTACTTTTCCATGCTATAAATGATGCACTTCTGCAGTTCTCCAAACATGTGAAACACCGTTTTCCACATCTGGAAAATTAAAAAGGAGAAGGGAGTAATTTTCCACGGTTTCATATGTCGGCCAGTGGAAACCTGCAGAAATTAACAGGCTTATTCAGAATATTTCCTGTGACGCTGTTCCACGACGCTATGTTCAGATCATGCAGCGCTGCGACGCAGTTAAACATCATTAACTCCAAAAAAAATAAAAAAAATAAACCAAGACATGGAAGCAAAAACGTAAGAGAGAGGCAAAGCAGTCAAAGATCTCTGAAATATAATGTACAGGAAATTTCTACAGGAGCTTCCAGGGCGTGAAAAGGGGTTTAAAAACTTATTTTGGGGCAAAGTGTGTAAACCGTTAAAGCAGTTTTTTTTTTAATGCAGTTTCACGTCACTGAAATTATAATTAACAAAACAATAATAAAATAAATTCTCAGATAAGTCAAAGATGCAAAACTTGCTTATAGAAGGACTTTGATTCAATCTGATACAAATCTCTATAGTTTCATTTCACTTCTCATAATACGGCAAATAAAACTATCAGGAGAGCAGATCTGGATTTTTAAAAATGGTTTCTTCAGATACATTTTTCTTGGTGAAATGTTTCTTACAGAATTAGAATGCTGTGTATTTGTGGCGGCACAAGCACGCTTTCTTAAATATCTTTAAAAAATATCTAAATGGATAAACCTCTCTCTCATATAGAGACATAAACAATAAATAGAAAATAACAGCAATAACATTAATATATTTATAGCCAGCAAATAGAAGTAATAGTGCAACAGGTCCACTTTAAGGAGACCTGACTTCAATATAAAAGTCAGTACTTCTCATAATGCTGCAGTGATGCAGCGGAGTATGCAGATGTGCTGCTGTGTAAACAGAAACATTTATACAAGTTAAATAAAGAGAAGGATTGACGCGGAGCTCCGACACAAATCTCTGACTGCATGTCAACAGTGAAGTTCACTTTGTTTTCACTTCACAGAACCCACCAGTGTATCTGCAAAAAGGGTCCTAATTCAGCCCACTGACGTCTGCAAAGTGTGAAAACTGCAGTGAAGTCTTTAACTAGTTTAATATTTCAGTAAAGTAACCCGCCAGCCGTACGACACGTGTGGAAAGGTTAAAGTATTTCTAGATAGTTGCTTGAAACATAAAGTTGTAAAATATTAAAATATCTGGAAAAACTGTGTGTCAGTTTTCTGCCTTTCCACTAATCTACATGCAAGCACAGACTGCATGAATGTGGAAAAACTGGGATACAGTGTCAAAATCATACTTATTTATCTAAAGACAAATAATGCTACTTTTATTTTTAAGGACAAGGGTAACGGGCATATTAAAAAAAAAAAAGAAAAGCTTTTCTATGGCTCAGATGAAAGATTTCAAATTGCACTTCTTTAGGCCTGCAGGTGAAAAATGTGTGCTTTTACTAGCAAAAATCAACCTAGGCTCAATAAATGTGGCCAATAAACTAAAAGACGCTGTTTTAAATTGATGTTCTGCTTTAACTAATGTGACTCATATTCTCAAATAAAGACTTTTAATCATTCCCATCATATTTTCTACAGCATTTTCTTTATTTTCACAGGCATCCTGCATGATGACTTCTCTAATATAAATTACGAGTTCAGTGCAAATAGCTCGAACTTGGTTACAACGCTTATCATGTTTAAAGCAAAGTCTCCCATTATTATGCAACAGCGTCTGTCACACAGTCTAATCAAAACATGCCCTGCTCTCACCCTCACACCGCCTGCTACAGTAACTGACAGCCCAAGTCGTGCTGCCTCCACAGTGCAACAGCTTCCCCTGCCGCAGCCTCGAGGGAGCCCCTTCAAACCCGTCCAGCTCTAGTGGAGATATCTGGCATTTTAAAACTGGGTCAGACTCTGGGATAAATTCTGCCCTCCTCCTCCAAGGAGGATCTCTTTTTATCACTTTTATCACTGTACCCTGACTTGTGTCATGCATCTAAGCAGCTATTTTTTGTTTGTGACTGCAGGAATGGAAAACATACTTCACTCTGTGAGACCACTGTAATGCAAATCAATGATTCAACATGGAAGATGCTGCTTTGACTTTATCAGGTGAAACATTCCTGGCTCAAACATAATATACATCATAAAAATCAATGGCACTGATATTAAACAGGTACAAAGCTAAGTGATGAAACACTACTTTAATTTGAATGTACTGAGAAGTAGAACTATGTCCCCCCGAGGTAAATAACTAGACAGTAAATCATCAAATGTCTACTCCTACACTTTCACAAAGGATGGAAAAATACAACAAACGAAGAGATATGCAAATGAGTTTCTCGTATGAGTCTATTTCCTTTCTAAGCAGTTTAAATCAAGTTCCTTATGATGAATATAAACTGAGCTTCAGATCTAAAAATAGAAGTTGTGTTTACATGGAGCCTAACATTCTGATCATAAATGGTTTAAAATCTAAAACTGGATTAAAATAGCCATTTAACGACATAAATCAGGTTAACCGAGCTTGGTTCAATGGCGTAATCTTCATGTTCACTCCCTCTGTTTCTGATGTAAAACGCATGGCGATATTTGCTCCGTGTGTTCTTCTATTTCCAAAGAAATGGCAGCTTCCAACTGAGTTACAGTCAGCTTAAACATCCATCTAAATGCTGCAGCAGAAATCGACACTGATGAGACCCGGCTATGTGTTTCCGATTTTCTGTTGTCCATCTTTGCTAATGCCGTGTGAATCCTAGCCCGAGTTTCCTGTTCTCAGCCGACACGAGTGACATCAGGTGGTCTGCGGCTGTAGTCCATTTGCTTCAAGGTTCAACATGCTGCGCGTTCAGAGATGATCTTCTTCATACCTTGGTTGTAACGAGTGGTTGTTTGAGTTACTGCTGCTTTCTGATCAGCTTGATCAGCTTGCCTCAACAAGGCATTTTCACCCAGAGAATTGGCACTCACTCATGTTTTCTCTTTTTTTGGACCACTCTCTGTAAACCCTGGAGATGACTGCGTGGGAAAATCCCAACAGATCAGCAGTTTCTGGAATACTCACCCCAGCCCAACTAGCACCAACAATGATGCCAAAGTCACTTAAATCCTCTCTTTTCCCCATTCTGACGTTCAGTTTAAGGAGGTCGCCCTGACCACGCCTCCATGCCTAAATGCAATGTTGCTGTCATGTGATTGGCCTGGTAAAATATTTGCGTTAACACGCAGTTTATCAGATGAACCTAATAAAGTGACTTTTTCAATCTGCTTTTTGTTTTGAGACATGGACGTTTGTCATTTTTAGTTAAGTGTTTGTCTCCACTTTAAACTTCAACTAACACTCAAACGAATCAAAAAAAACCCAGAGAAGATAAACTGACACAAGCAACCGAAGTCTAGAAACGAAACGGAAGTAAGCTGAAATACAAATACAACATCAAAAAGAAATAAAAAACTAAAAACTAATGAAAAAAATGACTACATTAACTGAACAAATCCTCTGTGCATAGCTTGCCCTTAATGCCAACTCTTAGAATAATGAGAGAAACAATAACGAGAAACACAGCTGAGACAAGACTGAGTAACACCGATGAGGAGAAATGTATAACATGTATTTAAAACATTCACTGTATTGTAATTATTTCAATCACAAAGAAAAAAAATGCATGGTAGTAACTGTAGCTACAGTACTTTCTCTTTAAACATGAGATTTAAACACATACCCCTAAAGCAGGGGTCTCAAACCCGCGGCCCGGGGGCCACTTGCGGCCCACGTCACCCACTTGCGGCCCGTATATTGACGTGAAGAAATATGATGCAATTTGGCCCTTACTTTTTTGCTCAGGAGGGTTTGTTTGTTGTCGAGTGCAAAGTTCTTTAAAAAAAAGCAAAAAATGATTTAATATGAAGGCAATATGAGCAGAGAGTACAAACATGTTGATTGGCCGTGTTAGTTCAGTGAGAGAGTTATTTGTAAAGAAAACAATTTTCAAAGCAGTCAAAAACTAATGTGTACACTTATGTCTGCATTTTTATTTTGTTAAATACGAACAAAACTATAGCAGAAGTGCTGCCACGTGTCTGGCCAGAAAGAGAGGACCAGTGTGTTTATTTGGTAGTTCAATGAAAGGCTCCAGTTAGTTAAACATGAGGGGAAAAAACTGCATTCACGTTTGCAGTTTTGTCTTGTTATACAATATTTGAAATAATTTTAAAAAACACTACATTTTAGGAAATATTAGTGGGTGTTTTCTTGTTTCTTTGTTTTGTGGACTACTTGAACACTAAAGTGTCCCTCCAATGAGATGACCGTGCCAGCAGTGGCCCGCATCTCATTTGAGTTTGAGACCCCTGATCTAAATTGTTTAAAGATGGCCCAACTTTCTAAAGCCAAACATCAATGGACAGAAATGGTGCACAAACAGTGGCAATAGTAGCTAAGCTTTTATATGCTAATGTTAAGTAATTTGACTTTTTGATTTAACACAGTTCATTGGGCCACGTACTGAACAAAGAGAATAGAAACAAAGTATCAATGTAGCCGGTCTGGCCTGAAACTCCGATTGCCGTTAATTCTCTGCGTTGTGTTGTGCGGTGCGAATGATCAGAGGAGTCGACTCTCACTTTGCCAGCTGAGGCGGGTTTATTCTCCCCAAAACTGTTTAAAATAAAAATGAATCAATACAGCGACTTCATTTTACTGGGCTTCCGCATGTACACCTCTCCTCAGCGGGGCCTCTAGGCGACTCAGGTGTAACATCACAACAAATCTAATTAACAAATAAAACTGTTAAAATACTCAAATGTATTTATAAACATATATAATCAAATTAAAATGCACTGCATCGTGACTGTATAGCTACAATTTCTTCAACAGAATTATACATTAGGGAGACCTCCATTTACCAGTGGCAAATTTTACATATTTTTGTTAGTTACATATATCTAACAGTAAATTGAAACAATGAACATGAATTACAAAAAGTATTACAAACCAACAAAAAAATATAACCAATACACATGACACAAAAATAAAAGAGGGAGCTCACAAACTAAAAT
>VVHJ01062034.1:0-16642 GCA_015107715.1 Tylochromis polylepis | reverse complement strand
GATGCAGTTATTTGACCTAACCCAAACAACCATCTCCTTCTCATGTGGCTAACGGAACGACAAATTCTTCCATGATAACAGGACTGTTTTGACTCTCTGGTCCTATCCTTCAAGGACACCTGCGTCGGCTGGAGAATTGTTGACTTTCAAAACCGGGTGAAGGATCACTCTCCCTCATGTTGTACACGGGATACGCACACTTGCACACACACACGTACACAGACACACACTCACCTCCCTCACCCGTTTCCAAATGCCTCCACTGCTTATTTCCACTCGATGAAGTCTTGCTTATCTGTGGACAGCGCCTGATATGGCTGCAGGCCCGGAGGCCTCGTCAACATCGAAAGACTCTATACACCCCCTCACCTTCCCCTATTGCAAGTGATGTGCTATATGGTGTAAGATATGTAAACATGTGCTTTCTTTGTGCTGAGGCTCCTCTACTTTCCCATTGTGTTGTGCATTTCATTGTTTTCTTCATTCTACCTCCTCCGGCCTGTCTCCCCAATGTGACGTTTGTGTATGTATGTACGATCGGAAGGGGTCCAATTTCGCTGCAAGTGTGTGCTTGTATGTGACAAATAAATTGAATCAATCAATCAATCAGCAGACAGGGGTGTTAGCACTACTTCCTTCTACCATGCTGTTGTAATGTAATGTACGAAGCTGACTGACCCTTATACCCATTGGAAATTATTCTATTACCAACCTTTGTCTTATATGCTTTTCTAAACACTCCCATTAAATATATACATGTTCCATGGTTACCTTTCTCACCTTCATATCAACATAATGTCGCACCTGCTAATATTGATAGAAATCTCCCCTTTTCTGATTTCTCTTTAAGCATTTAAAAACTGAGCGGTTTTTCTTCTTTTATTATGCTGCATACAGCTATTATTAATGCCATGGGAATATTTCACTTTGAAACCTTGTGGCATTTATCAGTGACATTCTACATTTTCCAGATTTCACACTCAGTACCTCAGCCGAGCGCTGCATATTCTGCCTCTCCTGGGCCCAGTGGGCTCTTCCCTCTCTCAGGGCCAGACTGGAATCTGCGAGGTGAAGGGTGAGCTGGGCGGCCTGAAGGCGAGCCTGATGCAGTTCAGCTTGCCCCTGATCCCTTTGGGCAACCATAGAGCTTAGATCACTCTTCAAGCCCTCAGCAGCACGTTCGCCCATGTGCAGCCGCTCACGGAGGCTACGCATTTCTTTCAGCGATGCCTCATTTTCCGCCTGTACATAAAGGAGCAAGAAACCATGTGTTAGTTACTCATTTCATACTTTAGGTGATTTTCTGTATATTGCCAGGGGCCCAGAAATATCTAAGAGTGAATTTGAAATGGTATTTGTTGTTTGTTTGTAATTTTTTAAAAACATAATTGTTTAGTTAAAACACAAAGAGGACCATATTTATAAAAATACAGTAAAACAACAACAACAACAACAAAAAAAACATGTTCCAAGTAAAGTAGCTGGGATCACTTTCCCCCAAAAAATCAATTCTGATTTTATGTCCAAATAATTGTAATACATTTAAAAAGTGTCAAGTTGAAAAAAAAAAACAACAACAAAAAAAACCAAACAAAAATCCTATTTTTACATCCTCCGAGTGAGGATCCTGGTCCAGTTTCAACCGCTAAATCATTCATTAATCAGTCCTTTGGTTTCCAAAAATGATCTGACCTCTTTCCTGTGGGCTATGGTGAGTTTCTGGGTCAGGGTGGTGATGGTGTTTTGAAGCTGCAGGACACTGGTGTCTCTCTGGGCGAGGGAGTTCCTCAGGCCCTGGAACTCCTTTGACAGGTTTTTGAGCTCGCTTTCTGTTTGTTCCAACTTAGTCTAAGAAAAAAAAAGGCTGAAGATGGGAAAACTGAGATGTTGGGGGGGACCATGTTTTAGTATGTTACACAATATGTTTGAACTGTGCACCTGCAGGCTCCTTCTCTCACTCTCCTCTTCTTTTCTCAGAGCTCCCGCCCTCCTGGCTCTTTCCTTAATCCTGCACATACAGATTTGGTTATAGACAATTAAAACTATTCACAAGACCCACATAAAAGTAAAAGAAGGACAAATGAGAAAACCATGTCAAACCTCTCTAACTCTGTCTCTTTTTCCACAGCTCTCTGTGCCAGGGTTTTGATGTCATCCTCTAGCTCTCGGATTCGTGCTTCGCTTGCGTCCCTGGCATCCATTAAAGCAGTTTTCTCCTGGGCTAGTGATTCTCCTAACGCCTTTTCCACCTAACAGACCAGAGGCGTGTTTAATTTTTGTGTTAATATAATAACTCAGGCAATTTCTTTAATTTCTCTTGCTTAAATTTTTTACACTTAACACACAGGGACATTGTTTAAGCAGAAACGTTTTATCTGAGAATGAGGGCACTGCTGCAGAGAAATGGAAGCAGGCAAATCGGTGCTAATCAAATGACTGTGCCAATCATTTGCATAAGCTTCATACATCACCTTCTGCTTCTTCTCCATCTCATCAAGCTTCTCTAGAGTTTGGTTCAGCTCTTTCTGAAGCCTGGCGATATCGCCCTCGAGCTCTTTGCTTCTTCTGTCCCAGGCCTCTCTCGCCCTCTTGTACGCCTCCTTCTCTTTCTCTCTTTGCTTATTAACCGCCTCCTGCACCTGCAACAGCTCAGCACGCTCTCGCAGACATTCCTGCAGTCGATTCTAACAAGAAAGAGAACAGAGGAAGCAAGCGGCATGATTGTGTGCTCGTCTTTGTGTGACTGCAGTAAACAAGAGTATTGATCCCCCCCCCACCCCCCAGCAGATGTGTTTTATAAGCACTCGTTAATTTTGCAAAACTGAAAATACACTCTCCCATGCAGTATCTTATCCACTCACCTGCAGCAGCTCAGCCCTGGGGACTACCAGCAGCATATCTGTGCCTGCCTCCTCTCCATGGGAGTCTTCCTCAAGGGTCACCAGATCCTCAAGTGGCTTTGGTGCACAAAAAGTGAATTTAGAGCTGCGAGAGCACACCTTCCCTTTAGCATCAATATATACGAACTCATACTCCTGGGAGCTGGGCTTGGGTAGGTAGGAGGCTAAAATGGTGATTAAAAAAAAAAGAAAAAGCAAAAGGTTATATTACAAATTGCAGAGAAGAATAATTGCATTTCAAAGTAGCCAGCTTTAATTTAGACCCTGCTTTACATTATACTCCTTTGTTGGTTAGTTGGACTAAATTATAAACCTATAACTTTGGAATATCTAATCACAATTTAAGTTAATGTTTTGGTAAATATAAAATATGAGTCTAATATATTTATTTGTATTATATTGCTGGTTAAGATGAAGTGTGTGCCATCAAGAATCCATTTCACAGACCCATTTTACAGCAAATATTTTGACTTGTCAAAGTTGGGAAAGTGTATGAATAATGGCTGTATTCCACTTAGGGGAGGTCCCCCTTTTGCACATTCTGTTTTATTGCCATGAAACAGGAAACTTAATGGAACTAGGAAAACATTACTTTGACCTGCTCCTCCCCTACTGTGACAAGTCAAAATACACAGACGGGTGACAAATTCAAGTAAAAACTACTCACTGTAAACTTAATGCCCTTTAATTCGTCATCTGTCTTACTGCAGTCTAAAATGGCCTAGCTTTGCAAATTTGGATTAAGCCCACTGCTAAACTAAAAACATTTTTTAGATAAAGATATCTCTTTATTTAGTCTTAGAAACTGTCTGATAATACTACAATTCAACACCGGTTCACAAACGATTTGGTCCGATTCTGATACAATGTTGCAATATAGCTTCTGGCCACTAGTTGCAGCAGTGGAGCCATTCACCGCAGGTGAGCGACAAAACGATGATGTCTTATATGTAATTTGTGTCCCAGGAGCTGAGGTCTATGAACGTCTATTCATACTTGATTGAGTTCCTGTTTTATCATTTGTAAACAACTGCAGAGTACCTGAAATAGCAGAGCTTCTCTGGTTAGCTAAGCTAGCCAAAGTCTTAAACAGGTGTTTTAAGTGACTCTCAGGGCAATTTGGTGCTTTTTTTCATGTAAACTTGAAGCACTCTGCAAGTTGAGCTTCTCTGCACCATTTAATTACATGTTTGTTGTATACACCTTCAGCGTAACAGAAGCAGTTAAACAACTTTGTATGTTCTGCTTTTGTCCTGTAGTGTCCAAAAGCAGCTAGCTCCAGCAAGCTAAACGCTCATTAAACAACACGTGTTTACATAACAAATTATAAAATAGCAGCATAGCACAAACAGTGAAGGCAACTGCAAAGCCATGTCCTGTTGAAACCACAGAAATTAATCTAGTATCAAATCAACAAACATCCTGTTAATGATGCGGTCCATGCTTTCAGCTGTCCAGCCAAAAAAGTGTTTTCCTGGTATTTAAACCGCTGTAAATGACTTGCTGGCCTATAATCTGTCAAATCTCTCATGAACGATATCAAGTCATTTTGTGCCAGAAAGAAAATTCCTGTCACAAAGTAGAAGCTACAGTCAGTTTCTGGCAAAGTGACTTTTATATATTCTTGATGAATCGATGACAGTAAAAATGTCTTCTTCAAAAGAGAGCTGAGCAAGAGGACAGGAGAAACTGCAACAAATATAACATAACAGTTCTATTGTGGTGAACCACCAGGTGACTCCACTCACACCCAGTGTGAGGGGAAGTGAGAGGGTTAGGCTTTTGGCGCCTTGAGTGTTCAGTTGTGTGAAGCCGAGATTACAGTTGGAGTAAAATATTGGGATCTCTCGTGTCTTCCTTACATACCTCCACATTGGTGACCCCTGAGGCGAACATGCTAAGGTCCGAAGAGGAAGCCAGCAGGAGCTGGCTTCCTCTTCGTGTCGGAAGTGTCGGCGACTGCTGAACTTCCACCTCCACCTACAGCTGCATTTGCTGTGGCGGTTATGCTGCCGGATTTTTGGCTTCACGATCCCCCTTCATGTTTCGTGCACATCGAAGCTCAGTTTGCTCTTCGTGGCATTTCATCCGACGACATGAAATACCATCGTGTGGTGGCCTCACTGGATCCACTGTCCACCAGCTGTGTGATGACCCTCCTCTGGGATCCCCCACCCAAGGGAAATACACCGCTCTCAAGGTGCTGCTTCTGTGGCGCTACTCCCTCTCCATCTTGCAGCTTTAAGCCCCAGGGAAACCTCCTCCCCCCGGCTGGTTCTGACAGGCTGGCTGAGGGCTGCGGGCCGCTGCTAACTGTGGCTAATGGCGTCCCCATCAAAATGTTCGGTGAAAGGGTGGTGACTGTTTGTTTTCATGACCAGGACTTCCAGTGGAACTTTGTAGTTGCTGCTAGCTCTGTGCCTATAATATGCGGTCATTTTCTTTGTGCTCACCTACTACTGGTTGATGTCGCTAAAGACGTTTGATCGATGCTGTGTCATTTTCTTCACTACCCTGTTTTACTCGGGGTGCCGAGCCCGTGGTGCATGCTAATTTTGTAGCTTTGGGAAACGTTTTTCAGTGTTTGCTTTCCAAGTTTCCCTCACTAACTCTCCCTACTTTCTCAAACACTGTGATGAAGCACAGGGTGGAACATTATATCACTACGGTCAGGCCCCCAGTGTTCGTGCACGCGTGCTGCCTTGACGCCACCAAACTGTTTGTCGCTCGGGAGGAGTTTGTGACTATGGAGTGCCTGGGCATTTTGCAGCATTGGAATAGTCCCTGGGCTTCCCCATTACACATGGTACCCAAATCTGATGGTCGGTGGCGGCCTTGTGGGGATTTTCGCCGTCTAAATAACGTCATGGCAAATGATCGTTATCCCATTCCCCACATGCAGAATTTTTCCGCCCATCTCATGGGGACCTCGATTTTTTTCGAAGATTGATTTTAGTACGGGGTTATCACCAGGTTCCCGTGCGTGCTGAGGATGTCCCCAAAACTGCTGTAATTACTCCATTCGGCCTTTTCGAGTTTTTGCTCAGGCCCTTCGGCCTCAAAGGTGTCTTGTGCGGGCTGTCCTTTGTTTTTGTATATCTAGATGACATCCTGGTGGCCAGCAGCTCGGAGGGACAGCACATGTCCCACCTGCGTCAGGTTTTTCGGCGCTTGGCAGCACATGGCCTGATCATAAACCCTTTTAAATGCCAGTTTGGTTTGCCGGTTCTAGACTTCCTGGGGCACCGTATTTCTGCTGAGGGTGCGGTTCTATTGCCAGACAAAGTCCGGGCCGTTTCAGACTTTCTGAGTTTACGACGGACATTCAGCACGTGGCTGGTAAGTCCAACCATGTGGCTGACTGTTTGTCCCATGCACCAGTTTCTCCTGTTTATGTCAGCATAGATTATTCCGCCATAGCTGCTGACCAGAGTGGTGACTCGGACACCCTTGCACTTAAGTCTGCATGGACAGGCCGGTGCAGGATGGCAGTCCTGTCCTGGTCTGTGACGGTTCCCATTTCATGGCGTCGTTGTGTTTTTGACTTGATGCATGCTCTATCACATCCGGGGGTCCGGGCCTCTGTTAAACTGGTCAGCTCCAAGTTTGTTTGGCCAGGGCTTTGCAAATCTATGAAGGAATGGGCAGCGTTCCATGCCAGCGTGCAAAGATCCATACTAAGGCTCCTCTTGAGCCGTTCCTCATCCCCAGCAAATCATGTGCATGCTGATCTGGTAGGTCCACCACCGCAGTCGCAAGGTTTCACACACCTTTTGACCGTGGTTGAACGCACCACCCAGTGGCCAGAGGTGGTCCCCCTGGCATCCACGACTGTGGCGGTGGTGTCCAGGGCATTTTTGTCAACTTGGGTTTCGCGTTTCGGTCCCCCTGCTGACATTACCTCTGACAGAGGCCCCCAGTTCATTTAAGAGCTTTGGTCTGCCATGGATGATGGCCTGGGGGTCAGGATCCACCGCATACAACCCGCAAGCTAACGGGATATGCGAGTGGTTCCACAGGTCGCTTAAGGCTGTGCTCTGTGCTTCTCTATAAGATAGCAACTGGGTTGACCGCCTCCTGTGGGTTCTGCTGCCCCTCCGTGTTTCTGGGGAATTCTTGCAGAAGAGGCCCCCCCCGTGCTTCGATTCATCTGTGCTGTCCCTCCACCCTCAAGTGGACTCGCTTCGCGTTCCTGGTCCGGTGCACCATTGCCTGCCTGACACCTTTGTCCCAAAGGCTTTAGAAACTTCTAAGTTTGTTTTTGGCCATAGGACACCACTGCATCCGCTGTATGACGGCCCATTTAGGGACCTCGAATTGGGTCGGAAGCATTTTGTTTTGGACTTTGGGGGTCGTAGAGAGACTGTATGTGTTGATAGATTTAAACCTGCACATGTTCTTGCAGACAATCAAGTGGTGCCGGCCTAGGCCCCCCGCTGCAGCCGCCCACCCTCCATGGGGTTAACGGACTCTGGTTTTCCCCCTAGGAGCACCCCCCAACTAACAGAGCTCGAGTTTTCTTCAGCCTTTCCTGACCGACCACACCAGCGTCACACCAGATTAAAGTTGGAGTAAAATATTGGGATCTCTCGTGTTGTCCTTACATACCTCCACACTATAAAGATATTTTAAGTGACCCAAAAGGACTGGATTGATTAAAATCTAGAGCACAGAGTAAGTACAATAATGTTGAGTTAAAAGACACTTGCAAAACAGGTCATTTCTTTATTTTGTACGTAACCCCTTCATAAATTCTGTTAAATACAGCCTATTTATCAATATAAGCAAAGATATTAGTCATAAAAACACATAGAAACATCAGCAATCACTGTTTGGCATAAGACCGTCTCTCATAAACTTGAAGGCTTACAAATTTTGAGAACAAAATAACTGCTTTTCAGACCAGCTGGGCTACTTGCATAACGTTAAGACTTTCACTATCACCAAACTCCTGATTCTGTTTCCTTTTCACGCACCTTTAACCAAGCATACTGGAACTGATGATGATACACCTCCTGCCTCCCACACTGACCACAAAGCAGTCAGCCTTAGTCTGTGACTCCTTCCAGCCTATAAAGTAAGCTGATCTAATATCATTATCTCACACAGACCATAGCTTCATGTTTGGAGTGATTTACTTAGAATTACTGTTTCACAATACAGCTACAGTAAAGGGCCAAGATAGAAAACAGACAGAGGGAATGACATACGGTAAAGTTTATGAGCTGTATTTCAACTTTGAGCACCGGCTAAGGTCACAGAAGAGGCAACCTTCTTTTTAAATCACTGCATTGATGCTGATAAGGAACCATCCGTACTTTCTTTAGTTTCCTTTCTCTGTATTGAAGAATGACATTGACAGTATGTTTAAGTTAGCAATAAATCACTTTACCAGGGGTCAATGCCACACCTGCTGCACACGTGCCCCTCACCCTCAATCAGGCTTATCAGCTGCCCCTGACACACAGGACAAAGTGAACACTGTATTCTCCAGTGAGCAGCAGCAGTCAGCAGAGCAGCCTTTGGGCCATTGTCTTTGTCATCCTCATTACTCAACCTCCTGCTTACTAAAGAAATGAATTCAAACCATGACAGAGACTGTCTCTGTTAGAAACCAAGCTAAGTTAGATATGTGTCTTGTGCACAAGATTTTTTTTCTTCCTTTTATCTATTGAAGAATTATTTTAAGATAGAAATAAACATTTGCTTCCACTCAGTATGTAATTCGCTAGCCTTTTGTAAACAGAGCAATTCATTTTACAGAGACATCAATCTCCTGCTGAAGGTTTTATGTGCCGATCTACTAGAGATCCTGTGTGACTATGGGAAATAAACACAGTTAGAAAACAAAGGTATGAATACCCTGAAACTGAACACAGCAGTTGACATCTGTGCCCTCTTGGTAGTCAGCTGGGACTAGCGCCCATACAAAGGTGTGGTAGTCCTTTACTGATGTCCATCCCTCCTGAAGAAGAAAGTGTGTGCACAGTGTTAACTTCCAGTTGGATATTATTTATTTAGTTGCTTTTTGAGAAAATCATCAGAATAGCAATACCTTGAAGAGCCCTATCCAGTCATTACTGGCCCATATGTGCTGTGAGCTCAGCGTGTAGTGGCAGTCGACTCTGCTCTCAGGAAAGTAGCTGCAGCCCACGTTTCTAAACTCCACCTGCCAAGCGTTGTCCATGGCAACACAAAACAAAGGCTCTATTGCACCTACAAGAAAAAAACAGAAAAAACCCCCCCAAACAAACTCAAAATCAACCTAAAAACCAACATGCACTGTTACATTACACAGCTATTTGTGGAATATAGGTAAGAGGTGACCACTGCTGAACAAACAAGAGGCCCCAAGTGTGTGAATATTTTTGTTCAGTGTAAGATCTTGACTGAGTGCACATTTAAGGAAAAAGCACCGATGCAGAACTAAATCTCAGTGACAGCATGGTCTTAAGGCAACATGACACGTTACACATGTTTGCCACCGGGGCTATTTCAGTCTTCTTCAAAATCATTTACTATTATACAGCATCACGTGTAGGCATGCAGTGTATGGACTCAAATTCCACTAGTGGTTACTTCCCATGAATTTGTGGTATCCCTGCAGTTAACCACACTGCTTGCCGACAGAAAGCATTATTTATGTATTATTATGTGTGGGGTAATAACTGTGGTATAGGCAAAATTTATGATGTGATGGTACCTCTTTCACTGTTACATAAACAAGGCGAAACACATGGTAAATATACATTTTATTAGAGCAATAGAGACAAGTATGATGAAATTTTCAAAGGGAACAAAAACAAAGCAAGCGCACTGTAAACCCAATAAGGATTTATAGCGAACATGTGCTTGAAACTTGAATTAACTTTGACTCCTCTGTACTTGACATTTATCCCCTGTGGTACAGTCAATAATCACAGATGATAAAAGTTTTCTATCTTTTGTAAAACACCCCAAACCTACATAAGGGAGGAATAGTTTCTCATGTAAATACGGGCAAAACAAAATACAGACAGCGCGTAAAACAATGCACCAGTGATCAAAATAGCTTTTCCGTGGACCCGTTTTACATGGCACGAGGCTTAAGGCCCAACAGTAGCACATGTCAAGAAAACAGTGTGTCATACCCGTCGATGAAAGCTTTAAGATGACAAACACACAATCACAGCCGCTACGGACAGACCTGAATCCGTGCACGGTAGTTATATTAGTTAATTTGATGGGAATGCAAATAATGAGAGACAATGCAAGGCTTTGTTAACTGCCAAAAGAGATCTGCGCACATTATCTCGACGCGTTTCTGATGTCTTTGTTACCTTTACGGTCCTCAGCCCTGTGCAGACGGTCTAAAGGAGCCCTCTATGTGCGAGGTACCGGACTGACAGTCCTCAAGAAACCCACGAAAAAACACGGCCGATGTAGACTCGCTTTGCTCACGGGACTCAGCTGCTCCAACAACGCGAAATAAAAACAAAAAAAAAACAACCCCAAAGCAAAACACAAGCACGACAGCTTCTTCTTCACCGCGGAATTATGGGAGCTGTTGTTCACTGTGTAGATGAAACTAGGCCGAGATACCCCTTTTTAAACTACAACCCCCAGGCTCACAGTGGACTAACAGATCCGCTGAATGTAATCTGACGCGTCTCATCGGCCGCCGTTGTTTTTCGCATCGGACATCTACCAAACCACGGCTGCACTGCTCATTCACCAATGGAAAGAGTGTGTGTTATTTGCGATGAGAGGAAGACACCCAGTAGCGGATGTAATAATGAAAACGGATGTTTTTATTTGCAGTGATTGTTCGAGCTCATAAATATTTGCTCTATTGCGCTATAAACAAATCTCATTATTTTCCATGCAGTTGGTAGACTTCGCGCTATGACAGCTATTTAATTTGATGGTAAAGCATTACAGGTTGTATAGTTTTTGCCTGTTTGTTTTAGTTTAAATCAGAGTCCCACGGGAGCCTTTTCCGCTTCATGTATTTATTATCTGTATAGCTTTGATGAGGAAAATCAGGAACCACAGCAGACGTCAGCCCATGTTCCAGATTTGATGGAGGAGAATTCGGATTTTAGCCAAAAAGATTTTCCAAAAATAATCCAGTGATCCTGCATTTTGGAAGCGCCCCAATTTAGCAATTTCTTTAGGATAAACCTGAGATCCTACAACGTCTTCAAACATGAGGACAAATTGCAGAGCATGACGAGGTTACAGTGCCGGGCAGCAGATGGCAGTATACTATCTTGAAAACCAAATTTACACACGCAAGACACAGTGCGGTTTTTTAAGCCCACTGAAATATACCACAGCCTTTTTGTCTTTTCACTATTAGATACAATATAAAGGGGGATACACTATCTCACTACGTCCCTAGCTTTGCCTTAATTCATAGTTTTGATTTTGCAGAACTATCAGAAGTGATATGCAAAATACATGGCTGTGCAGATAGGTCTCAAGGCTACAGCAGTAGTATTAGACAATGTTAAATTATCTATCTGGGTTCACAATGTCTTATTTCGAGATTTTTAATTTAAAAAAACCCCATTAAAATACTGGTTTTAGTTGAACTGATTATATTAAATGATTTAAATTTAAATTAGAATTAAAAATGGTGAATAAGTCTTAAACCACAAAAAACATCAATAGCAAAAACCTATTTAACAGAAATGGAAATTAAAAGTTAGCATTCTCTATTAAAGGTTATTAGTCCTCCACAACCACAAGTTAAATAATGCTCAGCCTGTATTATTATAGTTATTGATGTTACCTCATTGCCCATAGCCAGCCTATTTATCTCTGCTCATTGATGAGAGACTCCAGTCACACAATACTTTACTCCTCCTCAATTAGTAAGTCCAGTTTGGCTAATTTAGTCTGTTGACGACACTATAAGGATGCTTCATGTAATTTTATGCCGACGGACAGTCAATGCTGAGACCCTATAAATTGTGTTTAAGTGGATTAATAGTGTGCTGAGCCTGTGTGAGCAAAGTGGTGATGGAAATAGTGGCTCTCTCTCACAGTGGGATAATTAAATAGGTTCTACTGTGATGACTGGCTTATTCAGTAGCCACTGTTTACATGTGTGTTTAGGCTTAGGTATTATTTAAAAAAAAAGATTTCTTCTTTTGAATTTATCAGCATAATTCAGTGTGGATGTCTTGCTTCTGCCATCTTTTTTTAAAATCATGATTTCCCCGGACCAGTTTGAAAAATCAGATATACCAAAAATATAAGTATTGTTTATGAATTAATCCTATATGCTTATTTCTACTGGCTTTGTGCCACCTTATTTTATTTTATTTTTTTATTTGATAGTGTTGTGTCAGATTTCACATAGCCTTGACTTTGAAGCGTCATTGTTGTGTAAAGTTAGATCATGGTTGTGCAGTAGGAATGCGAAGGCTTCACCATAATAGAGACTAGACTTAAAGTGGATTGTCCATGAAACTGCTTGATCTTGACCTGGCTGCCTGCTGTTATGGCTCCTCTGCCTATCATAACATCCCACCTCTACCCTGCAAACTTGCGCACACATGCAGTTATGCTGACCGTGTGAATTTATAGCTCTTTTTTTGTTTTTTGGGAGGAGATAGGCTAACATTCACACTTCGAGGCATTAGGTTGGGGGAAAAAAATAGTGTTCTGGCACAAAACTTTCAACATGTTGTTTATTTATCTGTTGTGGAAGTACTCCACACAAATTTAATCCCTGTCATCTGCTGATTTCTAGCAGCTTGGCTTGGAATTTCTCTCAATGCTAGAAAATGGTATAGCCCCTGAGTGCTATTGCAGTTTTATTACTTGAGGTGGTTTGTCTGAATATAGCTTACCACATGTCTCATTCAAAGGGAATGGCAGGTATGTGTCACTAGTCATAAATTGCAACTAGCCTTCAGCAGTAATCAGTTGCCAAGGAAACCTCAAATGGGATTATGACCTTCTGTTGTGTATAGCCAAGCAAATTGTTAGAGTTGTCAAGATCCAAGAGACAAACATTAAAGATTTATGTCAGTAAACAATTTATTTTCTCATCATACTAAGTTAATGGGTAGTGTGTCTTGCGTGGGAATAAAACTGAGAATATAAATTGGCGGCATTTTTTTTTCCTGGCTGGGTCTTATTTAAAACTATATGGGCAGTTTTGAGTTTAATAATGGTAGTTACTGTGCTTTGTAGTGATGTTTGCTTGTTTAAAGATATAGACAAAGAAAGGCATTAAAAGGTAGAAAAGAAAGAAAGAAGAGCAGAAGCAGAGTGTCTAGAAGGAGGGTAGAGTGTTGAGAAGGTGGAGATAGAGAAATGGGGGACGGTGGTATTTAGTATGCACGGCCAAGCTGCCCCATCTGCTTAGCGCAGCAGTCCCTGTCGTATAACTGTCTGCAGGCCGTGGGCCACATAAAGAATGTCTCAGATTTGATGTAATTCCGCAAAATTAATGACAGCTTTACTCGGTATGGGCCGTGAGGGAATGATTAGTGTTTGATCGTCCATCTGATCAGTTCCCTTGGCTGGCTGCAGAGAGATGCTCCACTATATGCCGGTATGTTGCCTATGGGAAGCACACATGCACACGCAGATACACCTATCCAAGAGTCATTCCTGGGCCCCCATGTTGTAGTTTATGCTTGGGTTCTGGTTCCAGTTTCCCTCAACAAAAACTTCCAATATCTTGTAAAATTCTCTGTGCTGTGACACTTCACATCAATGTGAACACCTACTGATGTGCTGGATGCAGGTCCCACTGGTAATGTGAATGTGCACAGGGCACTTTTATATTAGGCTGTGCGGTATTTCAAAGAAAAGTGGGCCAACCAGCATCCAATTTAGAGAACTCAGAGGTCACACTATGACCTTTTACAAGATATACTTTACTGCAGCTGTGATTGGAATTGGGTATTAGTTTTTAAAAGAGAGGGTGAGTGGATTGGGAATTTGAGAGAGAAAAAAAATTGATCCATTGGATGGATTGCTGGAGTTGGACAAGTGGAATACCTCTCGTCGTTTTAATTCAGCCCCACCTCAGCGTTCCCAACCCCCATCTCTTTCCTCCTCTTGGGCTGCTGCGTTTACAAGCGAAGGGGGCATTCTGTTTTACAAGTGAGCCTGGTGCGTCTCGGTGTGCTAGCAACATTAAAATTGAACTCGTCTTATCTGTGCAAACCGCGAGGCTTTACATCATAGGCTGTCGTGCTACTGCCATGAGGCCCCACTGTGCTTTTATGTAATGTGGTGCAGTCAAAAACCCAGTGGACAATTAAAGTGAGCTGATAGATAAAGAAGTGATTGAAGACCAGAATCTTAGTTTGTGGAATGCCCTTTGTGTTGGGGGAGGGACACTTTAGTGGTTTATTATTGTTAACAAGGCAGAGTCCAACACATGACATGCATCTCTTGGCCAGATCAAGACACAACATCTCATGTAGACAGACTGAACTGGAGATACGGTTTTCAGAGTTGCACCTATTTTTTTGCTGAGTTGCATATGGCAAAGCTAATTTCCCATCTGACCATTAGTACTCTGGTCAAGTCCAAAGCATGGAGAGCCTAATTCAGCAAAGGCTTGGGGAGGGTTGTTTCTGCCAACACAGATTGTTGGACAGATTGGCAGTCCTTCGCTGTGTGTTGATGCAGTACTTTTCCCTCAAATTGTGCACAATTACAACAAATCACTTGCAAAAACACAATTAAAGTAAACAAAAACTTGTTCCAGTTCAGCTGCAACTCAGTTCATTATCCTCTCTGCTTTCTCCTTCCTCAGTACTTTTGAGTTTTTGTCCTCCCTTCTATAACACTCTTTCCAAATTATTTGAACGTGTTTCCTCCTGCTTGGGTTCCCCCCTTCCCTGTTGGCATTCTCTAATCTCCTTTCAGTTTGCTCTTTTTCTTGGCCCACCCCACCTCCCCCACTGCTTTCTTTTTCTCCTCTTCATTTTATATTTTTGGCTGAGCTGAGGACCTTTCCTGGTGCAGTGACCTTTCTGGTTTTAAATTAAGCCCCACTGCGGCACGTCTCTCTTCATAGATCGCCAGTTACGAGCCTTCAGAGAACCGCAAAAAAATAACGATTCTGATGAAATGGCCCCTTTAAAAAGCTCTTCCAAATTCCTTTTACATTTTTCTTTGCCTCTTCCCCCCTTTCTGGTTGCATTAATATTCACACTAATGAGGAACATCCTAAAGAGCAGACCATGGAAAACGTGAGAAGAGACATATGCATGTGCCTCCCCACATGCACGTCATACACATACTGTTGCTCATTGCTAATGGGGTCTAATCAAATGCCACATATGTTTGGAGTGATTTATGAAATCTGGGCATCCAGCGCTTGCATTATAACTGCTTAATCAGAAAGAGACCATTTTTCAATGAATAACACAGTTTGTGGCCTTTTAGAAGAGACCAGTGTTTTGCATTATGTGATTAATAGGCCTCTATTAAATTTTTTTTAAATGATAAAGAGTTCTTACTGCGCTGAGGTCATAGTTCTTTTACCTGGTAGTCTAGGATTTGTCTTAATATTAGTGCAGAATTTATAGTATGATGTCAATAGGCTTGGGCCATGTTAGGAAATAAGGTTATCATAAACCACAATGCAATACAGTCACACAGGACCTCCCAGGTGCTGAGTAAAAGCATAATGACTTGTTCAGGATCACCATCCCCTGGAAATGAGGAACCAGACTAATTTAAATACAGAAATGGCTTGAATTTAAACATGATGGGTCACAATCCAACCTCACCTATTCACTGAAACCTTATAAAACTCAAAACAGAGGGAGTGATAGCAATTACAGGGAATAGTTAAGCATTTAAGCTTTTCAGTGAGGACTCAAGACTGTTTTGAGCTACATTAAAAACAATGGTGTGACGGTACCAAGGCAGACCCCACGACACGCTCACGTTATTCCACATGTTTTTTATTTACAGAGTGACTACACACGGTACACTCGTCCGGTTGCCGTTACAAACACCGCGGCTGCAGCTCTCCTGCTGCCAGCCGCGCGCAGCAGCAGCAGCAACAGCAACAACAACACAATAATCAAGACCCTTTAAGGCTGGCGAGGCGTGATTGCCGATGCCGTGCAGGTGAAGCCATCTCCACCGCACGGCACCGCAAGCCACGCCCCGCCACACACCCCCATCGCCCGACTGAGGCCGGGGCCCCATCCGGCCGAATCTACCTACTCCCCCCCCTGCGGGCGGGAGAGGGAACCTGCTCAGGCCGGCGGCGCTCCCGGCCACAGGTCCCGCGGCAGGGCGACGATAGTTCCGGCGGCCGGCCGCTCGCCCAGCGGCAATAGCGAGGCTGGTCCTGAGGTCGGCCGCGTGACCTCCGGCACCGGTCCGGTAGGCGTGGTCGAGAGCCTGACCCCACAGCCAGCTGGGCAGGCCCCGGGTGCGCCGGACCGGTTGGCGCGCCGGCCTCCGATGGTGGTGGAGCAGGACCGGCTGGCGCGCCGGCCCCAGGCCCAGCCGGATCTCCGCCCGCCTCGAACTCCGGGCCAGGCCACGCCGGCTCCCTAGGCACGGCGACCTCCGTCCCTTCGCGCGGCTCCTCCACCGCCAGCATGCGCGGCTCCAGCGGTTGCTCCACCGTCTCCCTCTGCGGAGCCGGGACAGGCGCAGGCTCGGCAGGCTCCTCGGGCGCGGTGACCGTCTCCTCTCTGCGCCCCTCCTCCACCGCTGGCATGCGGGGACCCCACGGCTGCTCCTCAGCCTTCTGTCGAGGA
>VVHJ01062031.1:0-10167 GCA_015107715.1 Tylochromis polylepis | reverse complement strand
ATACCAGTTTTTAAATTGTGTTGATAGGCCACGTAAAACCAGAGTCATGATAAAAAAATATACGCGGTGTTTTTTCCTGAATATTATCGTCACGTTTACTGTCTAAGGACAGCGATAACAAGCACTCTCTGCTTACAACAAAGAAAGAAAGAAAACAAAAACACCCCTTTCCTATTGGTGGAAAAATATACCATGTCGACCAATCAATAAATGATATGGCAACACGGCATTTGGTTGTTTCGGAAGAGGGGAAGTTTTAGGAGTGACGGCGAGAGAGAGAGAGTTTTGTGACGTTTAGCGTGTTTGGAGTGTGTAGTTAGTGTGTAGTTAGGGTCTCATAGTTGACAGAAATAATTTGTGTGGCGTCTTATTTGATGCAGAACGTCTGATTGGAGCCCAGAGGTTACACTTTTTTTTTTTAAAGTAACGCAATAGTTACTTTTCCTAGTAATTAGTTACTTTTATTGTAACTCAGTTACTAACTCAGTTACTTTTTTGAAGAAGTAACTATAACTAATTACTTTTTCAAAATAACTTGCCCAACACTGGTTACCAGTACATCAGAAGGACCAACACAGACCATTTACCCTCAGTTTACAATGTAAAATCTCCAGATAACCTAACCTTTGGACTGTGGGAGGCAGAACGGAGAACCCGGATGAAACCCACGCAGACACGGGAATCCAAGCCTGCACAGACAGACTCCAGACTCAAACTGAAGCGACAGCGCCAACAACAACAGCACCGTGCCAACCAATGCCCCATAAACAAAGACGTGACTTTACTTTGAAATATTAAAAGAAAAAAATATAGCTTTGGTTCCGGTTAAATTCCTCCATGAACAAACATGTGCTTCTTTAAATCTCTAACATATTTGACTTTTCATTTAATTTCAGTCAATACCAGTGATGCTGATACTCAGTAATGTTGTGTTTTTTTAACTACGGACATAAAGTCTGTCGATATAGATCGATTGATTAAATTTGTGTAAAAATAAAACTTCTACAGTCTAGTAGTGCAAAGCAGAAGTATTTGAATAGTTTTATGTTGCAGCTGCCTCAGAGGTTTGCAGATAAGTACTAATATCAGATTTACAGTATTCAGTTGTTTGACTGGTGTGAGGTTCTGGAAAGGCAACGAAACACACTGAATAGAGCTGTCTTGACCAAATGTCTCCTTGCATTGATGGCTTTCATGCTGAAGGCTTTGAAGTAAAGCAAACCTGTTTAAAAAATGAAATATGGCCCATAAATGAGTGTTTTTAATCTAGGATGAATTTTGCAGTTAAACTGTCAAGCTTTGCCACACATGCAGGAGAAACTTGGTTTCCTCTTAACAGCAATTACAGTTTTTAACTTTATCATGTAGCTACATTTTTAAATTATTTGCTTTGTCCCCCACTAAGTCCTAATCTGATTTTGTTTTCCTTTATCTGCATCGTTTCCCGACACTGTGGAGCTTCGTAAGGAAATGAAATTCTGTCCAGACTACCTTTAGGGATTTGTGTCTGTATCAGAAAGACCAGCATTAAGCAGGTGTCACACCTCAGGCACAACGACTGAAATAACTTCACTCAGCAGCTCATCACTGCACAGATCTTCGCAAATAAAGAGAGTTTATTTAAATTTATAAATGTTATGCAGTTATCTAAACAAAAAGTGATGAAGTATCCTGATTATGATCCTCTGCACATGAGACCCTGGGGTCAAGTTCATTCATGAGGCATGCACAGAGAGCACAGAGAGGAAAGAACAAAAGTTGGTGAGTGCACAAAAAGAGGAGAGAGCAAAGGTCTGGTACCATGCAGGCAGATATATTTGCCTACAGTGCAGCAGTCCTCAGAAATGAAGCCTGAGGCTGTTGGCTCGTTCTGCCGCTTTATAAAGTTCTGATTTTCAGCCAAAACATCTGGCCGCTCTAATACTTACAGGCACGCTGCAATAATATAACACAATCTGCAAGTGTGCCTTTTTTGTCTCCTGTTCAGCCGGATCAAACTCAGCATGTTTGTCCAAGTCAAAATATATCATTATGTAGGCTAACGGATGGAAAGATCGGAATTAGGGGAAGGAGCGATCTGCGCTGCAGTCCTGGATGATGTTGCTTCACAAACAAACACTGAACTTAATTATCTAAATGTCTACTGTTGCTTTGTGTGTGTGTGTGTGTGTGTGTGTGCGTGTGTGTGGTGTGTGTGTGTGTGTGTGTGTGTGTGTTTGCACACGGTTTGCAGTCGCTTCTATAGAAATGAAAGCAGACTTTTAATCTTCTCCTGCACTCATAAATTTCTGTACTCACATGCTGAGACTATGTCCACATTTACACTTGATAATATCTTCCTTTTGCCATCCACTGACACCTGCAGCCTTATTTTAGCTTCCAGTTACTCGGCAGGTCTGCACACCTTTTCCATGCGTCACCTCAAACAAAAGTTCTGCTTTGCAAAGAAAATCTTCCTCCATATAAACAGAAACCAACGGGCGATGTCAACTAAACGCCTTGACTGGCCCAATGTATTTGACGTTCAATGTCAAATATTTGCTTAACAGAAAAATTTTTCAGGCTTGTTAGGCAAATCACTCAAGCTTTAAAAGATTGTGGTCATGGGGAAAGGAGCTGTTGAGGAAGAGGACATAAACCCTCGTTTTTGCTGGTGAGCTGACCGCCAAACTTCACATTTCGCTGCGCTCAAACATCACACTGCTTCCTTCCTTGGCACTAAAGATAAACACAGAGTTGTTTTTAGCTGCTTGAGCAGAGCGGCGGCTGCAGCCATGTTTCAGCTGAGCTCAGGCTCAGGTCCTCCAGCGCACCTTCACGTCCTGCCAACTCGGATCCCGACGCACTCCAGCGACACACGGTGCACTTGTTACCCCAGATCGCTATCGGTGCTGCTTGCCTGTGCGTCAGTGCTGTTATCGGGGCCGTTTGGCGCCCCCACCCCCGCGCCCCCACCCACTCTCCTCCCCTCTGTCCCCTGTGAAGTCACCCAGAGGGCCAGATCACAGCAAAGCCAACATGTGGTTTGAGTTAGCGTCTCAGAAACCAGCCCTCCATACGTGGGGTTGTGTGCATAATCCCAGGGCTTGCTGGTCAGGCTCTGCTTGTGTAGTGTATAATTGTAAATGCAGAACTAATTGTGTTTGTGTGTGTGACTGTTTTCATAAATATATGCCAGTGTTTGTGAGTCTCAGAAGGAAGTAGTAGTTTGCGTGTGGTTGCATCCTCACACAGGAAGTCAGCCTGCTCTGTCTCTGGAGACTGAACAAAACTGAGAGCTAATTTTAAATCTCAAGTGTATTTAGTCGCTCTCTCACACATAGGCAGCATATTTCTGTCCATACTGTGTCTGTTTCTGCCTCTCTGGCTCTGCTGGTTGGACTGTGCAGCAGCCAGGTGGAGGTTTTGGCTTTCATCGAACTGTTATCTGCACGGCATCTCAGGAAGCAGAGCAGGAGGGAGAAATGAACCGACTCGTTCCAGCTATTTTCTCCTTTGCTGATTATTTGATTAAGTTCTCGCTGCGACACAGCATCAGATTTTTCCCCTCTCTCTTTATTCCAGGTTAGCTCGATTTACTCACTCACACAAAAGTCCCTTAGAAAGGCCATTTGAATTTGTGACCGCTGCGATAGGCATCTCCCCACTTGTAAAATCATTTTCAGATTGAACAGAGCGATGCTTGTTCAATCTGAATCCGAACTGAAGCAGACTAAACATAACGGCACTGGAATAACTTTAATTGGTTAGTGAAAATGAGCAATAGTGCCGTCAGCATGCGTGAAGAATGATGAACATGATAAGGTCAATCAACGAGGATAACATCGGCAGTTGAAGGGAATAAAAGCATGAAACCATAGCACTGCTGAAAATCAGCCGGTACTTATTAAAAATGAATCACCTGTCAGTGTTTAGCAGTCATAGCAAGTGAGTTAAAGCCAGAGTCTGGCAGTATCAGGTTGGGACAATTGTCCATTATGTAGACTATTTAAAACGAAAGAAAATTATTTATTGACACACAATAAACAGTAAAAGAAACACAATCGGGGCCATAATCTGGGTTATCAGTGGGGAGGCCGAAAACAAGGAGGGGAGGGATCCACAGGAAGTCGTAATATTTGGCATAAATGCATTCACACGTTTTAAGGAAAAGTGGTGACGCAAGCAGTAAAACTGATAATCCGACTTAAGAATTAGAACAAAACGTCTGATAAAAAGTAACTAAAGCTTTAAGATAAATGGCATGGAGTGCAATATTTATGAAATACTTGAACAGATGAAGAAAATAGCACAACACAGAAATACTTAAATGAAGTACATTAAACTGATGTCAGGAAAGTCTTTTAGGAAATTACTTACATTGCACTACAGGTCCTGTCCATGCTGTACCTGGTGATGCTGGTCTTATATAGCTTTTTAAGATTAATAGTACTTTAGCCGATGGCACTGATGTCCCCAACTTTGTCTTTTGTTGACATTTTTTTTAGCATTATATCAAAAACTAGTTAATTAGTTGATTTAAGTCTGATCTAAAATCTAATCTTGATCAGGGTTGAATTCCTGGCATTGCTTAAACCCATTAAAAAAAATAAACAGGTGTTCATATATTTTGTCCGTGTGTGCATATCGATGGATATGTTAACTGATCGACTGGTGAATATGACTGATTTTCAGTCCAGGAAAAGTAAATCTGTTTTCTCCTAAAAGCCCCCAAAACATTTCAAATATCTGTGCAAAAGTGTGATAATGAAACAAAAAAGAAACAATAATGCCAAACACTACTTAAACCTTTGAAAACTGTCACTACTGGGAATAACAAATTAGGTTTTGCGATGAGACCCATGCAAGAAAAGTGATCCACACCAGAGCCAAATGTGCTCTGGGCACTCTGGCCTGAACTTTGCTCCGTTGGTAACTGGCCGTCCCACTGGGACCAATCTGTTTGTTGGTCCAGCGGTATATTTATCAACTCCTTCTTCTCAGTGGCACTGATATCCTGAGGACGTGGAGACCGAGGCACGAATGGATGGATAGATTATTTATTTGTCGGGGGTTGAAGATTACAGCATGGCAGTGTGAGCTGGCATGGGTTGATATTCCCAGAGATGGAGAGACCTGCGTCTTTATATACCAGACCCCCTGACATGTTTTATTAACATGTTTGATTTGGTGAACTTGATACACCGAGTGGGTGGTTTTCCACAATCAAGCAACTCACTGCTGAACTTATGGAAAGACTCAGCACAAGTCATTTTATTTTAGTCGTGAGGTCAAACTCACTCATTGGCTTTTCGTTGCAGACTTGTCTTTTCTGTTTTATTGTCTCTGTGTCTTTTAAACCATGAACACAGCATTGCCCTACACTTGTAGGAACACTCGTGGGTTCTAGATGAAGAATCCCAGTGGTTGTAGCTGAGACAGACACTCAGCAAATACTGAATAGTATACTGGGATAACACCATAACACCAAAAATGGCAGTTTCCCCATCAGTGTCCCCAAAGAGCAAATCGGCAGCCAAAATGAACAAGTCGTCCACGACAAAGTCCAAGTTAAAGTCTTTAATCCAACAGAAATGTTGTGAAAAGACAAAATTGAAGTGTTTATGGGAGGAAACTCGCCAACATCGTGAATGTTTTCTGGGCGTTAGAACTGATGGAGAGTGGATCACGCCAAATAATAAAAGCAAAGGTTCTTAAACTGTTGCCATCACAGATGTGAAATATTGGAGCCTTTCCTCCAAACACTTCTCGTTCCAAACCGGAAATTTATAATTTAATTTACTCACAAAACATTGTTCGGCCTTGTTCATGTGACTTCAACAAACTGCAGACGGGCACCGGTGATCTTTTTGGAGAGCAGAGGCGTTTCTCCTCGATGCTCAGCGTCGTCTCGGTTCTGAGAGATGCTGCAAGTTACTCTAGGTTCAGCTGCAATATCCCTGACGATAACACGCCTCATTCTTGAAGCGACCTCTGTCGTCTTTGAATTCATTTAGTTTGAACTCAGTCTGAATCTGGGTGGATGATTCCGCTGAGATGACTGGATGTGCACTGGATGGATTTCTTTCTGTCTCTTGTGTCTTTAGAGTTTTACTTCTCATCTTCGTCTCAAATAACAGACTCCGACACCTTGTGTTTCCCTTTCGTTGAGTACAGTTGGAGAACTTCATGCAGAAGAACAACAGGCGCGACTTTGCCAACATGCAGTCGCATGTCGTTCACAACCAAACGGCCACGATGCTGGAAATCGGCACGAACCTGCTCACGCACACGGCAGAGCAGACACGCAAGCTCCACGTGGTCGAAGCAAAGGTAAGGAGCTGCCAGTGCGCTGAACGTGTCATCTAAAAACAGACTTTTCTGGGTTTATTCTCTGGTTTTTTTCCCCCTTTCATCAGGTCCTAAACCACACATCTCAGATAGAGATAAAGCTTCTGGAGAATTCTCTGTCCACCAACAAGCTGGAAAAGGAGCTGTTACTGCAGACTTCAGAGATCAGCCGGCTGAGAGATAAGAACAGGTGGGAAATGTTCTTGTTCAGTCAGCGTCTGCGTAGGTGGAAAATTAATCATAAAACCGATTTAAAATCACTTTTAATAAAGACAAAGGCTAAAAGGACTACTTTTTTCTACAACTGGATGCTTGTACAGGGTTTGTCCTGCCTCAGAATCGGCCTTTAACAAAAACATCTGCTGTGAGTTAATCGAGTTAATAAAACCTCAGCTAACAAAACTGGTTAAGAAACAAGAATAATACAGGAAGGCACTGGAAGCCTCTTTGAGTGAGGCAGAAGTTCTTTTTTTCTGCACAAGAACAACTGTGCAATAGTGAAGTTAGCACAACACAACATTTAAAAGCAGAGAAACCGAGGGACGCCGTACGCTTCTACAACAGAGACGCGTCACAAAGTAGCCACACCTTAAATCATGCCCTCATGTAACCTCCTTTCTAACACTAATAAAGACTGTAGCTCGCAAAAGGAACATCATATTGTATTCATTAAGACTCCAACTAGCAGTTGACCCTATAAAGTCACGGAGGTCATAGATCAAGTTAGCCTAAGGGTAGTTTTCCCATGCACTTTTATAAAACTACACTTCTTTTGGCATCAGAGAAATGAATCTGGGTTTGAGGCACTTCAGCACTGGCTTTACTTTTCAGAACTGGAAACTATGTTTATCTTTTCTATACTATGACCTCATCAGAATCCCAACGTTATATTTTGTCAAAACATAATCAAACCGATTGGATAATATAACGTGTGACCGATGAGCTTTTCTGTTAGCTATTAAAAAAATGTTCTTTGCCCTCATAAAAACAAAGCAATTTTTTAAAAATGAAAATGTGGCTGAAATATATTGAATCAAATATTCATTCAAATGTTCAAATGTTCAACATGATCACTGAGAAAAAAATAGGTTTGCTGTAAACTGAATGTATTACATTTAACATTTTACATATAAAAATGTACATGAAACCCAGTTACTAAAAGTATTTTGGGTGTAAATCTTTTTTTGAGTGTTCTGTAAATCAAACAAAGTTGGATCATCTTACATTTATTTACACAAAAAAGAAATTCTGACTGAATGTTATGCTTGATTTTCTCATTTCTCCGAAAAATTTGGGTAAAAACGTGGATTTATTTAGCTATTTTCTTAATATTTTCTTTATTTAAAACAAGGTTTTGAAAGACTTTGAACACATTGTGTTTTCTTGTATTTATTACAGGTGATCTAATACATTTATTAAGCACTGTATATTAACCTGTTTATAGTTTCTATGTATTTGGAAGTCAAATGTTTATTTTTTCATGTTTAGATGAGGGCAGCACAGTGCCACAGTGGTTAGCACTGTTGCCTCGCAGCAAGAAGGTCCTGCGTTCAATTCCACCATCAGGCCGGGGTCTTTCTGTGTGGAGTTTGCATGTTCTCCCCATGTTTGCGTGGGTTCACTCTGGGTACTCCAGCTTCCTCCCACAATCCAAAGACATGCAGTTAGTGGGGATAGGTTAATTGGGAACTCTAAATTGCCCACAGGTGTGAGTGCGAATGTCTGTCTGTCTGTATGTGTTAGCCCTGTGGCAGACTGGCGCCCTGTCCAGGGTGTACCCTGCCTCTTGCCCTAAGATAGCTGGGATAGGCTCCAGCCCCCCTGTGACCCTGAAAAGGATAAGTGGTAGAGGATGGATGGATGTTTAGATGATGCAGCTATATTAGAATGGATAAGGCTTTGCGTGCTCGGTGCTGCAGCCTCCCTGGGGCTTCTGCACTGTGGCTGCTGGGTGACACCCGCCCAGGGCTCTTCTCTGACTGGTTGTTGTGGATGTCCCTGCGGGGGTACTCCTGGGGCGCTCATGCTCTTGGGGGGAGGGGCCTCTGGATGTCTTTCCTTCTTTTTTTCTTCTCTGTTGTGGTTGTAATGATCCAAAATAAAAAATCCTAATAAAGTTCTAATAAAATATGACTATCAAGTGGACCTTTATAAGAAATGCCGTAATGCTCCACTTGTGAAAGTAAAATCCGTTTGGCATTTTTTGGCCTTCAGAAAAGGATTCTGATTGCTACACTTTCGGACACGACAGGGGAAAAAAAATGGACAAGGCTCATTTAAATTATTTTTTGCAGTGCACACAAGCTAGTTGACAGATTTAGATTCTGCTTTTCAGGAAACATGGATCTGCCTCTAGATATGATGTCAAAATGTTGCTTCAGCAGATCAGCATAAAGAACAACAACTCAACTTCATGCCGTTTTGCGTACGTCCACGATCAGCCTCTTTAGTACTGGCATATTTCTGAGATTTCCCCTGAGACAAATGAATGTCTAAAACATATTCTGTTGCAGTCTGACAGAAAAAAAGACGAGCAGCTTATCAGTGGCAACATCTGAAATACAAGCAAATCATCAGAGGGACGTAAATATGTCCACAGCTGTTAATGCAAGACGCAGAAATATTTGGAGACACAATATTTTTGTCATTTTTCATTGTGAGGTGAACTTGGACCGTGCACTGTGCAGTAAAACATGCAGAGTAATTATCGAGCGTGTTTACAGTAACAGACAAACAGAGTGCGTGTGAGGGCGTGTGAGACTGTGGACGTGGATACAACTGGTGACGAGCGAACATTCGCTGATCAGCCACGACATCAAAAGCACAACTGAAGTCGGGAACAAATCAGTAACATCGATCATCTAGAAGCAGAGTCTTCTAGAAATCCTGAAACTATAAACGCCCACACAAGACATTTTGGCTTACATGCTTTTGAGACCTCAGTGAAACAGCTGTCTGAATCTACAAGAGTATACAGACTTTGCACACACATTTTAACGCACGCATTCGCACACACGCCGCATCGCTCATGCTGCACAAACCACAGCGATCAGTGGCTCCCCATCAGTCCACACCACATTAGCGTTTCCCCGTTCATGTGCAGGTCAGCATGTTGAAGTGATCAGAACCAGAAGCTGATAACGTGTTTCAGCTCCTAATGTGACCAAAGTCTCACCTGCTAATGTAGAATAACATCAGTCATCGCTGCAACAGAGCTGCGCGATACAGGTTCACGCCCGACTCGTGTCAGCTACACTTCTCAGAAAGTGGACGTGTGGTTGTACAGTTCATATTCACATATTACTGAGCTACAGGAGACTACTGAAGCCTAAATCTTCTTAATATCAGTTTGCTTATTTATGTGTAAGAAATAAGTGTTTACTGTATACTGTGTTAAATGACATTACATGTCAAGTTTTTGATATTAAAAACTAAAAAACCGCAGAATTAATGGTAATTTGAATCAGCCTCGAGAGACCGTATGGTTGGCTAATTAGCATGCTAACACGCTAATCTCTGACGGGAAAGACGCGAAGGGTCTGTCCAAAATTCAGGGTCTGCATCCTTTGAAGGACCCGGCCTTCGCGGTCTACGTGGGCCGGGTCCTTCGAAGGCCGGGTAGGCCGGAAGTTAGCGGCTGTGAAACTGGACAGTCCGGCCTTCAGATCTGCGTCACCAGCTGTCTCGGCGGAGTTTAATAAACTCGGCCGTCTGCTCCTCGCTCCCTGAAATATAACAGGACATTGGAGTAAATCCTCGACCATCTCACACTTCTGTTCAATCAGTTTCCTGTCTGACGTTTGTACAGCATATTCAGCTGTGTGACAACTATAACTT
>VVHJ01062030.1:0-16343 GCA_015107715.1 Tylochromis polylepis | reverse complement strand
TCCTCTATGTCTGCAAAGTTGCCTTCTGGTAGTTCGATCCCCTCAGTTCTGACTACCTTCCCTCTCTTTGTTATCATCCGACTACGCTTCTCCAGTCCGAACGACATTCCGATGTTGTTGCTGTATATCCTGGTGCTGTGGATCAGTGAATCAATGTCACGTTCACTCTTGGCATACAGCTTGATGTCATCCATGTAGAGGAAGTGGTTGACAACTGCTCCATTCTGTAGTCAGTATCTGTAGTGAGTCTTGTCAATGATCTCACTGAGGGGGTTCAGGCCTATGCAGAACAGCAGTGGGGACAGAGCATCTCCTTGGTAGATGCCGCTTGATGGTGACTTGTGCTATTGAATTCAGTTCAATTCAGTTTTATTTATACAGCACCAAATCACAACAACAGTCGCCTCAAGGCGCTTTATATTGTAAGGCAGACCCTTACAATGATACATACAGAGAAAAACCCAACAATCATATGACTCCCTATGAGCAAGCACTTTGGCAACAGTGGGAAGGAAAAACTCCCTTTTAACAGGAAGAAACCTCCGGCAGAACCAGGCTCAGGGAGGGGCGACTATCTGACGCGACTGGTTGGGGTGAGAGTTGGCTATTGGCTTGAAGTTGGCCTCTAGTGTTGTACGCCACATCCCCACTGAATTCCTGATGAATGCTCTTAGGGTCCTGTTGATCTTGTACAGTTCTAGGCATTCCAGGATTCAGGTGTGGGGCATCGAGTCATAGGCCTTTCTGTAATCAATCCAGCCAGTGCACAGGTTGGTCAGCCTAGCCTTGCAGTCTTGGCTGACTGCTCGGTCTGCCAGTAGCTGGTGTTTTGCACTTTGGGTATTCTCGCCAATTCCTTCTTTGTGCCCCGCTAATGTATTGAGCCATGTGCCTGTTCATCTTAGTCGCTATGATGCCTGACAGGAGCTTCCATGTGGTACTGAGGCAGGTTATTGGCCAGTAGTTGGATGGGACCGGTACCTTGTGGGACTCCGTGGGGATCAGGACTGTTTGGCCTTCGGTTAGCCATTTTTGGTGTCTCTCATTGACTAGCAGCTGGTTCATTTGTACTGCCAGATGCTCGTGGAGTGCAGTCAGCTTCTTCAGCCAGTAGGCGTGAACCATGTCAGGGCCTGGTGCTGTACAACTCTTCATACTAGAGACTCTTTCTTGGATGTCTGCCACTGTGATCGTTACCCTGTTCAGGGTCCCTGTTCAGGAAGAGTAAGAGCTAAGAGCTTAGTAGTTTCCAATGCCTCAGGTATAGACAGCTTGCTGTACTTTTTAGGCACCTTCTTCATTGCACCTTTCTGCAGCTCCATAGTTGGCTAACCATGCTACCTTGATTTTGGCCTCTAGTCTCTTTCTCCATGGAGGGTACTGCTCCTTGTGGTACTGCTCCTTGTGATACTGCTCCCATCATCTCACTGATCACATCTTCTGAGGATACTTTGTGTAGTCTTGGTAACCTACTACGGAGGATCCAGGTTTCAAGCTTCAGCCATGATCCTATCTCTCAGGTCAGTTCCTCTCGCACTCAATGATCCTTCTTCCATTGCACTTGGGGCTTGGTACCCAATCTCGGGTGGGGGTGATGATATCTCACCCCTGACCTTTCGTCCTGGCTTCCCCTTGCCGTAGCATTTGTGTTGCACCTCGTACAATCTCTAGCTGTTACAGCAGTTCCTTCTTCTGAATGTTGGAACACTAAGCTATTAGTTGTTTCGCCGTCTATCTGGATGCTGAATATCAAAGATTCCATAGGTCCCTCATCCTATTTATGTAACCCCTTCCGCTGGGGTTACTTGAGTAGTAGCATTCCAACAGCACCCTATTTTCATCTCTTGCCCACCGATGCCATCTTGTTCCAGTAACCCACTTCTCATCGGGGTGTCCTGGTTCCTCAATATCTGATGCGGACCTTGTTAATCTGGGCGACATCAGAGCCGGCATATTTATGTCTCTCACTCATATCTGAGGTAGGCTTGGTTATCATAGGGGGTCTAGCCTAGGAGCTTTACTGGATACAGCTTTCCCATAAAGTCAATAAAACAAAACACCGGGTCAACAACCCAGGTACCCTAACATTTAGGAGTTTCAGCTCCTTTACATGTGCCACCCTCTTTTTCAAGGGACAAAAATTAATTGGACAATTGACTCAAAGGCTATTTCATGGGCAGGTGTGGGCAATTCCTTCCTTATGTCCAGAGGCGGCAGCGCAGCAAGCGTGGACGTGAGCTGGGGCTCAGAGGCGGTTTGACAGGCATTCTGGCGCAGCAGGCGTGGACATGAGCCGGGGCTCACAGGTAGCTTGACAGGCGTCCAGCACAGCAAGCATAGGCATGAGCCAGGGCTCACGCACAGGACCACACAGCACGCTGGCCTCTGGCGAAGACGCCCCTGGACCGGATGGCATGGCAACCTCCGACTCGGGCAGGGTGGGTCCTCCCCGCACGCTGTCCACTGGGTCGGGCAGAGCAGGTGAGTGAGCAGGTGGTGGAAGTGGAGGTTGCTCAGCTGCCCTCCTCTGGGGAACAGGAACGGATGCAGGCACCTGCCGCGCACACCCGAGGAGTGGGTACGGGTGTGAAGGTAGGCTGCGTCTTGGCTGGCCTCACCCTGGGGACTGGCATGGGTGCTGGAGCAGACTGGACACCAGCCACCATGCGGTCAAGGGATGCTGGTGTGGGCGGCGGTGTCGGCAAGGAACTGATCCGAGCTGGCAGACCCTCTATCAACTGCACCCGGTGCTCAGTCTGGTCCTGCAGTTGTTCCCACTGGTGAAACACCGCTGCCTGCTCATTCTGCAAGCTTGGCCACCATTTGGGCCAGTGCCTGCCCTGGATTGCCCGATCGCGGTTCCGCCATGCCACGATCCTGGGTTTCGGCACCACTGTAGAAGACGCATGGCAGATCCGACCACATTGTCACACTTCAACACACTTTCTTTATTACGGTTGTCATTCTCTGTAACACTCGGCTGCAGCTTTTCAGCTGCCAGCCACACATACATCAGCAACAACACTACTCAGGACCCAATTTACTCTTTTATGGAGGGAGGCGTGACAATTTGATGTAGCTCAGGTGTGTCCGCCTCCCCTGCAGCCATGCCACGAACCACGCCCCACCACACATACACTCCTAGATACCCCTTATATTCCTAACATTACAACAAATTAACGTGAGTACATTCCATCTCAAATCAGCAAAATGTTTCTGCTCATGTTGTTGTGATTGCTATATTTTTTTTGTTTTTATATATATATATTTTTTCATCCATCCTCTACCACTTATTCTTTTCAGGGTTGCAGGAGCCTATCCCAGCTATCTTAGGGCGAGAGGCAGGGTACACCCTGGACAGGTCGCCAGTCTGTCGCAGGGCTAACACATACAGACAGACATTCACACCCGCACTCACACCTATGGGCAATTTAGAGTTTCCAATTAACCAATCCCCAGTAACTGCATGTCTTTGGATTGTGGGAGGAAGCCAGAGTACCCAGAGTGAACCCACGCAGAAAGACCCTGGCCTGATGGTGGAATTGAACTCAGGACCTTCTTGCTGTGAGGTAACAGTGCTCACCACCGTGCCACTGTGCTGCCCTTTTTTTCTTTTCTCTTTTTTAAATGGTCTGTCGAATCACTTTCAGGCCTTTTTATTACACTTGGAAATCTGAGCTATCTGTGGAACTATTAAATATATAAGCCTGATATTCACTGGCATTTATCACTTTCAAAATGAATCATAGTCTGTAATAGATAATATTTCACAATACTGTGAAATAAAGCATGCAGAATTGGGCTTTTATCTTTAATAGTTTTAGAGATGCTCAATGCCTCACATTTCAATGTGCAATAAAAGGGCCTGAAAGTTGTTGTTTTTTTTATCTAGAAAAGTATTTGATATATGAAGCTAAAATTTTGCAGTTCCACATTATATATATTCAAACTATGGATCATAAAATTTTTATGCAAATTGAAGATGGCTGAGCAGAAAAAGTTCGAAATATTTGATTGAGATAGAGTGACCAGGTCTTGAAAATGAAAAATAAGCACACATTTAACAAAATTATTTTCTTAGTTATAGTTAGAGTACCACCAGGAAATTTGTTCTATTTGGTTAGTAATGAATATACTTATATTTCTGTAGTTTATTCTCGTTAGTACGGCCGTGATTTACAGTGTTAGAACCTCGCTTGTTTCTGGATAACCTTGCCAAAGTGTGTGTTTGTTGTGTCGCCAGGGATCGGGAGCACGAGAGGGAAGTTTGTATATAGGAGCCACGGGTCGGAGCACGGATTACTGGAACTGTTTTGCACTGTCGCCGACAATCGCACTATGTGGAGGACGATAAGGAAATCACCTCGGGGAGCCACAGTGACAAAGAATTGTATATATTTGATTGTATTGAACACTAAATAAATCCACAGTTTTTTCTTCGAAGAGTCCTGCGTTTGGGTCAGCTTCCTCTCCACCCACCTTGACATTTCCAAAGTTTTTTAATTTGTGTTTTCTCAAATATGGGACAGATTTCAGGCTTTTATCTTTAAAAGTTTTTGAGATATTCAAGTTCAAACATTCCCTCAGATTTCAGTGTGTGAAATAAAAGCCTGAAAGTGGGTCGACAGACTTTTTCTTCAATATATATTCTAAAAAGTTTTACAGCAGTCATTATATGTTCAAACTTTGGACCACAAAATTGTTATGTCGAGCAGAAGGCGCATGTTGATTTGAGATGCAATGATACCCCCATCAAACATTTCCATGTTGAATAACCGTCAGGCTGTCAAGCACTCTTTTCTCAACATGTAGTCATGGTTGAAAAATAGCTTGAAAAATGAAAGCTGAACCAGTGTCATGGACGTTACCTTAACCATCAGTTCAAAGTGAGAATAAAATGTAATAAAGACAATAAAAAAAAAGTTTTGGAAGAATGTTAAGGAAAAAAACAGAAACTTCACTTGAACAAGAGACCTGCTTTTAAGTCCTCCACTTTTCTATATGAACTAATTGGCTTCACATATATATAGAAAAACATTCTTGAGACTATGGCGCTGACATCGCAGACAGGGAGGGGATAATTGTTAAGTCTCCTATGTTAAGTTCACCATGCTACAAATGAAACAGAAATTAGATGCAAAACCTTCAATAACTTTAAATTGCATTTATTTGTTTTGTTTTTTTAAACAGACTCCAGCCATTAAAACTGTTAAGTCTGTAATAAGACATAAGTTGAATAAACCTCAGATACAGACAAAGTGGCAACTAATAGTATCTAAAACTGGCTAATATAGCAAAAAGAGTGAAAAATAAATCAAGCTAAAATGTCCTTCAAGACAGAAGAAAACACAAATGAAAAAGAAAAGTATTTAAGATAAGTGTTTACATTATAGTGCATACCTTTTGGTGAAGATGGAAAAATACTACAAAACTATCTCGTTAAAACGAGAACATGACTGTCACGATTACGAGTGCAGGACTCAAACGCAGGACTCACTCTGAATGAAGAGTCAAAAGGTGGTTTATTTACAAAGGTGTCACTGGGTGAGATATATACATATATACAGTGCTGGGGGGAGGAAACGGGTCCAGGGCAGCCAGGGGAAGGTCCGAGGGAGGGAAGGTCCAAACTCCTCTTCACACACTCAGTGACTCACGGCAATCCACACAATAATCCAGTCCAAAATCACTCTCACTCACGCTTATCCACACGGGGAAGGAAAACAGGCCAATGTCCAGGGAATCTATACGCAAAGAGAGGTTGACGTTAGCAAGGAGCACTAGGAGAACACAAGGAAATCACTAGGTGAGCTGGGTTACAATGGCGGAAGTAGCACAACAATCCAGCAAGGAATCAGACTCCACTGAGGCCTTAAGTAGCATGGGAGCAGTCAGTGATGATGGATGGCAGGTGATTAATCATCCGTGACAGGTGAGAAGGATGCACAGGTGACCACTGAGGCGGGAACCAAGGCCAGACTCCGCCCTGGGGATGAGGAGCGAAGGAGAGACCACAACAAACAGTCCAGAAGACCCTGGGACCATGACAATGACCTTAATCGTACTATTAGCACAAACAACAGCAAATACAAACTTTAAAAGTTGACGGTAAACAAACTGTATGTACCACTTGTGAGAAGGCCAGTAGCAATGCTGCAATCTGTAGCATACAACAGTCTGCTCAGTGCTTAGTTGACCTACCTTTAAATCAGGTTTAGTCCTAGCTAGAGTCTTTATAAGTAAGGGAGTTTCTGGTGACAGGCCTGTACAAATGAGCTGACCTGAAACATAAATAAATCCACTCACCATACTGCCACAATATATTCAGAAATACAGTATAAATATATCCAAGTCATGTTAACTAGATTTGTAATGTTTGCTACACTATGATTTTTGTTCTTTGGTTAGGTTTATCGTCAGCTTTAACTGAATGCGAGTGGCACTCAGTTTTGAGAGCCTGGGTTTGAAGAGCAAGAGAATAAAAGTTACAGGAGCAGCAGAATAGCGCACGTGTGCTTAAATGTGGGTTCAGCTAGGTGAACCCCTTCTTTTTGTTTCTGCTGACAGTCAGATTTGGAGTCAGTTGACTACAGATCTGCTCTTTCATTCTCAACTGAATCAAAAATCTATCTTATCATGAAGTGACCTACAATACTGTGCAAAAGTCTTGAACCACTCTTCGTGTCTTTGTGTTTTTCTTCTAAGAAGCCAGACAGAGATTTGGTTCCTTTTATCACTCATTTTCCATCCACTTCTTTTACTGAACCATTGTTAGAGGAATGTTTTTGTATCCGTTAACCCACTCAGTACTGACTTTTGACTCATTCAAGGATAAATGCGAGCCAGGTTGGGTCTACACATGTTACACTATGTTGCAAAGAACTGATTTGACATTTTTATCTGGAGGTACTTTGTTACTAGCAGTCTGTTAAAAAAAAAATTCTTTTTGATCACTTTGGATGAATCTATGAAAATCGTTTGAGAGGAGTAAAGCAGTATTTTTCCACCAATAAGGTGATTCCCAATAGGCTATTAGCTAAAAACTGGCATCTCAGCTATTTCATGCTTTCTTAGCATGCTGTGCAGTGTGATCTTAAAAACTTGTTGAAATTGGACAGGTTGAGGACAAAAGAAGAAATGAGAAGTAGCAGACCAAAAAAAAAGAAAAAAAAGAAGAACACACACACAAGATCTGAGAGATGAGATTCATGTGATGAGACTCATGTGATCCATTTACTGCTCACTAAAGCCTCATCAGAAACGGTCTCAGGTGAAGGCTGTCAAGGAGCCATTCTTAAGGAAGGGAAACAGAGAGAAGAGGCTGAGGTATACCAAGTGACAAAAGAACTGAAAACCAGTGGCAACAGGTCAAAATATGAAATTTTTGGTTCAAATCCTCCGTATCCACAGATCCACCTGTGATGGAATTATGAACATGGAAAAGTAACAACAGGTTTTGATCCATCATGCAATACCATCTTGAAAAGTGCCTGATTGGCAGATATTTCATTTTTCAGCAGATGTTTCATTTTTCAGCATCAGAATGATCCCAAGACACACCACCAATGCAGTAAAGCATTAGCAGTAAAGCATGCCTGGATAGAAAAACACACAATGGGACACTATCAGTCATGGACTGACCTCCCCAGAGCCCAAACCTCAACATTATTGAAGCAGTGAGGGATCATCTTGACAGAGAACAGAACAAAAGGCAGAAACATCCAAAGTAGAGCTTTGCAATGTCCTTAAAGAAGCCTGCAAAACAATTCTTGAAGAATACTTATACATGAAAGCTTGTCTAAGAGAGTTCAGGCTGAGTTGAAGAATAAAGGTGGTCATGCTAATTACTGACTTTCATGCTTGTTAGAATTGTATGAATTCTGTTTCTGCCTATTTTATACTCTATTTCCATATATGACTACAGATTTTAATAAATCACTATATTTAATTCCCATTTTCCTAGCAGAATACAAAGAAACAACACATTGCTTAAGACTTCTGCATTGTACTTTATACAGTGCATTGGAGGAGCCTGCAGTGTTTTGTGCCCATGTCTGACAAGAACTCCTGTGGCCTGATCAGGATGATTTAAACACCTACATGCAAAGTGTTTTAAACCCAATTTTAGAAACTGTTGTTGTATTATAAACTGAGATTTTTAGATACACAATCTAAGAGTAAGAGGGAAACAAGTTCTAAGCACCCAAACTGTACTTGCAAGAGCTATATCCCTATTTCCAGATTGAGCAAGCCAGCAACCTAAGATTCTGGCTTTTTGATAAATACGGGCATGGACTGAGATCCTTGTCTTGCTACACATTAGTTGGCTGGAGGACAAACATTAAGCTGCAACATAAAGATCTATTTTTCCCAAATTTCAGGAGAAGTCTCACTTTTCTGGCTGTTGTATTAACACTACTTGCTGGTTGTTGGCATAGAGACTAGTAGAACAAGGTCTGTGTGAATACCTTTCAGATAATGTATTACCTGTTAGATAAGTGTGCTTGATTACATTAAAACCATATGAGCTGATCTCGCCAACCACAAGAGGACTGTAGTGGCCCGATGATAACTGTGTTTAGAGAAAATATGCACTGTAGAGATGATTTAAGCACTCTCCAGCCTTGTGTCAACTCTCTAAGGGCAAACTACTCTTGTATGACAGAAACTCTGTGCAGTCCACTGCTAGCATATGTTTAGATCTTCCTAGTTGAGAGCCCATGATGCATGAACTTGTGATGTTTTAAACTGCATGTCCAATGAAGGCTTCGTGAAGTGCAGTGAAATGTGCTTGGACCAAGCAAACACACATAAAACATTTAATTTTTGAGGTAAATCATAAACTTTTCTTATCTTTTTCTTTCTTTTGAAGAAAAAACGATATTGCTATGTGTAACTATGAAGTAAATTTTTAAACAAGACATGCTTATCACATCAAAAATTTAAAGATTTCATTATTATCTTCTGGCATATGTGGTGAGAGGAAAAGAAAACAACAGAGAGGGGAGCAGAGAACAGATGAGCCTCCAAAAGAACTGCTGGTGAGATGAAGAAGAGCAGAATATCAGATAGACAGATAAGACACAGAGTTACAGAGTTTGTCACAGTTCAGAAGGATCTGCTGTCACACAATAAAAGCAGAAGCTGTGAGAGCAGATGTGGTCAATTTTAAAAATTGAACAAAGAACTGGCAACATGCAAATTAAACTGTGACTGCTTCATTAACATTGAGTCTTATTTTCTTAGGTTTTCACTCCTGCTTCTCAAGATAAAACGATAATGAAGTTGAACAAGAACTCTGATTGAAGTCATTATGTTCACTTTGATTTCACATAATTAAAGTCAGCCTACGCACTTGACCAAAACTCTTTTGAAGACCACAATTTTTTTTTCTTTTTGCATCTTCTATTTATTTTACTCTGAAATGACTTACACTGTGTAATTATTTGGTAAAAAATATAAAAATATCTGGGCTGGACTAAGCCCCCGGCGTTTCAAGTCTCTGGTTATGACTATCAAGATAATACAGCCCTGCAAGCATAAATACACCCTTGGTGCCCATCTGCATCTAATATTTCAGCCTCCAATCCAAATCCTTACGATTGGGATCCAACTCTTTTTGTGGCATTTCAAAGACTCTCAAATTTTCAGCTGAACTGAGATCACAAGATTAAAATCTGTGTGAATTCGTTTTAACAGTGGCTTTGTGCTATAAATTCAGCTGCTCTTATCAGTGTAAGGCGCTTTATTTCTTTAGTAATCATTCTATTAATACGTGATTACACTGTATCCCCCTGGAGTTTCTGTTGTAAAATGGGTGATAGTCTTTTAATTAGACCTAAAGGGGATTGGAGCTGTGCTTTTACACATTCCACTAGTGCAATGAATAATACAACACTGCTGTATGGACTCCAATGGCTCACATTACATAACCATGTGCCAATTATTCAGGTCTTTATCTGAGCTGTGAACTCACAGCCTAGGCTTTCTCACATATTATCAGGGGCAAAAAAACAAGAGCGTACATCTGCCCACAGTCTGAATACGGATGCACTCCCCACTTGACAGGCTCATCACATTCCACTACAGTCAGTAGTACTGGGTCTGGGTTGCTGTGAAAAAAATAAAATAAAATAAATGCCAGGTCATCTGAAAAAGAAGGCTTTCTGTCATGAATTCTAGCCCCGTGTTTATTTTATTTTCATAGGTTTATTCTTGCTGTTGCTATTGCTGCTGCCATCCTGACAGAGTTTGGCTCATGCTGGAGCAAGGCTGTTGTCCTGGTAACAAAGCCTAATGACAAGATTTGATATGATTCTCCGATTTAGAACAAAGCTGCAGTCTGCTGCTGGGCATTGTGAGACACTAGGTAGACAAGGACTGGTTTTATTCATCTGCGAACAGCATGTCTGTGTGTGTGTACATGGGTGCGTATTATAATGAAATAATCTCACATTTTGAGAATACAGGGATACAAGAATCCAGAAACGTCCTTCAGTTGCGAATGTATGTTATACAAAGGATTTACTCTCTTCAGCTGTCTTTTTGTCATTTTAAAAAAATATTTGGAAATAGATGTCCCAGCTGTCTACGCTGCAGTTCTGCAAAGGCTTCAAGCCCCACCCTTAGGCGTCTTCACAGAGGGTTCATGTAAGATAAAAATGAATCTCTATTGACAGTATAGCTGAATGGAGATGATAAAACAATAATGCATTATACGATCAATAATAATGATATATAATAGCAACACATATGAATAGATCAGACACCTTGAATGCAATTATGTCCATAAGCAATGGGACATTTACTGTATACAGTCTATTCATTTGGCCTCTTTATACCATGCCAAAGGATTTTAAGTGAAACAATCAGGATGTGATTGAAGTGTAGACTTTAAGCTTTAATTCAAGGCATTTAACAAAAATGTTGCATTAACTGTTTAGGTTTTTTTCATTCATAATCCCCCATTTTTGGAGGCTCAAAAGGACTTAGATATTTGATTGACAAGCAGTTTCATGGCCATGTGAGAGCTATCGTCTCCCTCAATAAGGGAGCAGATCAAAGAGCTGGGTTTGAATTTACTAGGGCGATTGTGGCTCAAGAGTTGGCAGTTTGTCTTGTAATTGGAAGGTTGCTGGTTCGAGCCCCAGCTCGGACAGTCTCGGTCGTTGTGTCCTTGGGCAAGACACTTCACCCGTTGCCGCCTGGTGGTGGTCAGAAGGCCCGGTGGCGCCAGTGTCCAGCAGCCTCGCCTCTGTCAGTGCGCCCCAGGGTGGCTGTGGCTACAAGGTAGCTTGCCATCACCAGTGTGTGAATGGGTGGATGACTGAATGTGTAAAGCACTTTGGGGTCCTTAAGGACTAAGTAAAGCGCTATACAAAATACAGGCCATTTACTGTCCTCTGTAAGTCTCGATATGAGGTCCAAAGCGATGGTGTCACAAACTCGGCCACAAGAAAAAGGTCAATGCATACAAATGCCAATAAAACACCATTTATTTTAAATAAAAGAAAGAAGCTAACCACGGTGTTTGTATTCAGTATGATCTGTGCTGTAAGCAAGTGCGAGAAGTGTATGCAATGTTGTTTAGCAGAAGAAAACAAAGCAAGGAGGTAGGAAAGCCACACAGCAAGTAAGCTTTAAGAGCTTTTGTAGAGCTCAGGCAAACTGGCTAAAGGTGTAGTTGCAATTGCTGCTGGTTAGAGTGGGTCGTCATTCCGGTAGGCCAGATTAGACTCTGATCCAAAAGAGCCTTTGGAGTTCTGAAAAAAATAATTCTGATGACACTAAGATGAATTTGTTCCAGAATGATGGCAATGGATGGAAAAAGAAAGGAACAGCTCATGATCTAAAGCACACCACATTGTCTATTAAACCTAGTGGAGGCAATGTTATGGCATGGGCATGTGTGGCTGCCAGTGGAACCAGGTCACTAGCGTCCACTGATGATGTGGCTGCTGATAGACGGCGTGAGCCGTCAGACACAGAATGGGCCCCAAAGAAAACCGCAAAAGCAAGCCACGAGTCTCAAGGCAAAGGAATGGGATATTCTTCAGTGGCCAAGCTTTTCAGTTATTAAATACAAAATTGCAGGCAGAGAGACCCACAACCATACAGGACATAAAGATATCCTGTATGGTGGCAAAGAAAGGAAAGGTGATTGGGACTGAATAGTCCCAATCACATACTTCCAGAAGGTAAGTGGTGAGAAGACAGCTCAATAGTAGGAACAAGATCTCAGCCATCAACATATGTGCCCTAACACTCATCAGATGCTCAGCTGGAATAATAAGATGGCCAGAAGAAGAGATACATGCCACCGATACCGAGATATGAAACCTCCTCCCAAAACTGAAGGGTTGCAAGCAAGAGTCAGCATCTTGAGACTATGAGCAAAGAAAAGAGTGAGGCTGAGGATTATTGATTGTCAGAGCTACAATCCAGGATAAAACAATGAGCATCCATGACTACATCAGGAAGATGGACCCCTGGGATGAACTGCTATCAGAGTGCCTGAGGCAGCTGACGAAAAATAGTGATGAGGAGGAAGAGTAAGAAGACCAAGAAGAGGTTGCTGACATTAACAAATCCTAGAAATGTCTTGGAAAGGACAGTCTGAAGGATAGGACAGAGGGCCTAAAAACAGCTCCACAGAAGCAGGAATGTACCACTGCTGAGAGGGTACAGGCTGTGCAAAGATGCTAAGAAATTCTAATACATAGAAGGATTTAAGATGCAACCTGGGACTGCATACAAACATGAGTGAATGAGATAGTGTACAGGAATTATGGATTAAAAGTACCAAGGGGACACACCTTTGAAAGAGATTGAGAACAACACAGTAAATATCCTGTGGGATTTGAAGTTCCAGATGGACAAGCATCTGCTGGCTAACAAACTAGACATAGTGGTAGCTGACAAGGAATCCAAGATGGCAGTTGTGATAGTTGTGTCAATTCCATCTGACATTAGCAACACAAAGAATGAACATGACAAGATCTGGAAGTACAAGGGGCTGAATGAGCAACACAAACAGATACATATGGTGAAGTCCAAATTAGTCACAGTGGTAATCGGAGCGTGGAGGGCTATAACCCCCGAATTGGGATGGCGGCTCGAGGTCAGATTCCAGGGATCATCTCAAGTTTCTGACGAGAAGATACTGTACCATTTAGAATACTGAAATCCTCTATATATTTCAGAACAAGATCATCACTTGCATATTATATATTCTGTCACTCCAAAAAAAAAAGAAACTACAAATTCAACAGCTACTGTCATCATTAAGAAGAACAACCAAACAACAACAGATAAAATTCGTTTTAGAAAAACATAGGTCTTTATGTGAGTGTCAGTACTGACATTACTGGAAACAATAGACAAAAATGTAAAACAGATCTGCTTCCAGGTTGGAACCAGGAATGATGCAATTCATAGTTCACACGTCACCCTCTAAGCCACAGGGTCACCACCAGTGTTGGTCAAGTTACTTGAAAATAGCAATTAGTTACCAATTACTGATTACTTCTCCAGGAAAGTAATCCTGTTACTTTACTGATGACGTTTTTTCAAAAGTAATTAGTTACTTTATTATTTAGTTACTTTTTAAAAACTTGACACACAACCTGAATACGTAATAAAGCAACAGACCTTTCAGCCCAATTCTATTTTTTCTGCATATTTCATGATATAAAATTTAATCGAATGAGAAAGTCTCTTTTTAAAACTTGTTTTATTAGTTTTAATCGTTTAACTTTATGCACATTGCATTATGGGCTCAAATTGTGGTCATAAATATTTTGTACTTGTAAATCAGGATTTGTATGTGTAAAAAGAATTTGTGTGTGCGTAAAAAAGATTTGTATCTTTTGTATCTCACGCACAAATTCTTTTTACACATACAAATCCTGATTTACAAGTACAAAATATTTATGACCACAATTTGAGCCCATAGATCTGGGGGTTTCTCTGTGAATGTCACATTCCTGTGGCAGCGTGTTAGGTGCTCGCTCAGATTTGAAGTTTAATTTTTCGCTGTAGAAAGAAGTTTTCTTCCCACGCAGAGTGTACAGCGGACGCTGATGTTTTTGTCACGTAATCAAACTCAAAGTAAAGTCAGCACTTCCATGCTTTAAACGCTGCATGGTTGTACTCTCTCCCGCACTCCATATTATCTAGTAACGCGTTATTGCCCATCTCTGCTGGTGAGTCACACACTCTCCAGTGGAAGGAAAAAGCATTCCCACTATCGTGTGCTATCTACTGACTGTCAAAAAAAAGAAAAGACAAGACATACTTGAAACTATTAGAAAATATTGACTCCTGCTGAATTTGTTGTTTTCATTTTTCTTGATTTTGAAAATAGTTTCCAAAATCTGGCAACTGTGATGGGTTTGTTGTCAAAAGACTAGTAACTGAAAAAAAACCCCTCAATTACAACACAAAACACATTGATTGAACAAGTGAAACTTGCTTCAAAAGTACAGCAACAGATAACAGTGTTACCAATCACTACAGGTTCTTTATGCCAAATCAGATTAAAGTTACTGGACTTTGAAGCATATGAAAGGCTCCCAACTCAAAGGATGAACCAGTGTCTACACATAACAGACGACGCAGCAAAAAGAAAATAACTAAGTTGTCAGTTTGTTACTAGCAGCCTGTCACAAAAACACATTATTTGTTCCCATTTCTTTAGATGAATCTATGAAAATGCTAAAGACCACACAGTTTGAGACAGGCATAAAATAGTATTTTGCAACAACAAAGTGATTCCCAAAGAGCTATTAGCTGAAAACTTGCCGTATCTCAAACATGGTGTTCTTAAAAAAGTCAAAGAAAACTGCATAAGTGGGGGAGAAAAGAAGAAGTGCCAGGCTTAAAAAGCTTTCTACACCAGATAAACAGTATCTGAAAATCATGTCAAAAATCAACATTCCCTTTAAGCCAGAAGGGAAAATAAAAGAACACACACATGTAAAGAAAGCTCTTAAAACGTGGTTATCCTAACTGGGCTTTCATCAAACCAGCAAAGAGGCACAGAAAAGAAGGTCAGACATCAACTAGGGAGAAACAGAGGGACAAACGGAACAACATTGTCATCCCTTATGTAGCAGGTTTATCAGAGAACTCAGGAAAGTTTTCTCCAAGCACGACATCCCAGTGTACTTCAGACCCAGAACTATTCCTGAAGACCGCTTAAAGAAATGATAGAAAGCTGCCAAAGAGAGTTCAGACTGTGCTGAAGAATAAAGGTGGTCATGCCAAATATTGACTTCAAAGCTTGTTAGAATCGTACAAACTCTGTTTTTGCCGTACATACTGTATTTCCATCTATATTTGCACATTTCAGTACATCAGTGCAGCCTTTTCTCCCATTTTCCTAGCAAAACGAGGTGGCTCAAGAGTACTCAGTACTGTAATTCTCTAACAGGACATACAAAGGTACTTTCTTTGTATTTCAGTTTTTACTCTGTCCTTTCATGTTTCACTCCAAAAAGCAACAAGTAAATGTGATTTGCTACCTGGAAAGGTAGCAATTGTGAGTTAAACTGCTCTCCTAAGGATGGAAAAATGAATGACTGACAAACGAGTAGTGCCGCTGATTTAATGTGACCATTTCACAACGAGGACAAAACGGCCCTGAAATGACTCACATGTCATTGACATGACATGAAAAACACCCTTAAAAGCAGCCTGCTACTATTTAAACATCGTGTTTCCAGCTGATTAATGCTAAAGAAACACTAATGGAGGCCAGTAATTTGAAGGTTTAAAATTGCAGCAGCATTTCAGCCATCGTTTCTAAAAAAAGGTTAAGAAAGATTTTTTTTTTTGGAAAAAAAAAAAACAAAAACCAAGGAAATAAAAAATGGAAACCTCCTACCTGTTTTAAATGTGCCTGCTTTTATTTACCTTGTGCATTAAAGTGGATGGGATTTACTACCATAATTTATTACCTTAATTAAGCTGTTCTCAAACTGGACTTGCCACTTATCTAGGCTCAATATAGTGGGACTGTCATGAGAAACCTGAAGGCAGCAGCTGTGTTTAACTGTAATAAATCACTCACAGTCTTGTACTTGACTATATACTCCACAATGGGCATGCCTCCATCGTCCTGCTTGACCAGCCCCAGCCGGTAGGCCCTGCCCATGTCCCTCTGCCCGTGGACTGCTGGTGGACTCGGCTCTCCTGAGGAAGATATGAGGCAGAGGCTTCAGCTGAGATGCAAAACAATATATGTGTGTGTGTGTGTGTGTGTGTGTGTGTGTGTGTGTGTGTGTGTGTGTGTGTGTGTGTGTGTGTGTGTGTGTGTGTGTGTGTGTTGGAATGTGCATGCG
>VVHJ01062029.1:0-11812 GCA_015107715.1 Tylochromis polylepis | reverse complement strand
ATGCATTCAGATCCAAACTTTCTCATATCAGATAAGTTTGGCTTTCTACCTGTAAATAGAATGTATGGGGTCTCTCCTGTTCTGTTGCAGTAGCACCTGTTTCTTATCACAGTAGCTAACTTTGCTGCATAGGGCCATAACTCTTTTGGCAACCCTGACTCAATCAGCATGCACCTGACAATTTCAAACAATGTGCGCCAATTTCTCTCTGCCGTCCCATTTTGGTGGGGGGAGTATGGGGCTGATCTCTCATGTTTGATGCTATTTTCTCTCAGCAGTGATTGGTACTCTTCTGACATAAACTCAGTACCATTATCTGATCTCAAGCGTTTCACCTTCCCAAATGGTGCCATGTCTGCTAGGAACTGCTTAGTGGCTTGGGTTGCTTTGTTCTTATTTCTTAGGAAGTACACATGAATAGTACCAGAATAGTCATCAGTAAAAGTAACAGCATACTTTTAACCTTCAAATGACTCTGGAGCAATGGGACCTCCCAAATCAGTGTGTACTAACTCTAAAGGTGCTTTAGCTCTTATGTCAGCTGTCCTGTTCCTTGTTAGTGTAAATTTCCCTTTTACACAAATTTCACATTGGTTAGTTTTGTTACCTTTCCCTCTGATTTCCATCCCATCTACTATGGGTTCAAGCTTCAATATGTCACCATAGTTACAATGACCCATAATTTCGTGCCATTCTTTCAGATCAAAACATGTATTACAGGAATCATTGCTGCTTACAACAGTTGTTGGTGTAGTGTCCAGATGATACAACCTGTCCTTTACCTTCAGCTTGCATATGGAGCCATCTGGGAGGATCATCTTGCTGTTACTTTTCTCAAAGCTGAACTTCGCTCCCTTTGACACCACTGCCTCCACAGACAAAATGTCGTGTGGATATCTGGGAATCAGTAGAGCGCTGGTCAGTATTATTTTTAGCACTTTTCCTGAGTCGTCCATCACTTTCAGCTGAGCATCCCCTCGTGCTGAAACACTGCCGGTGTGCCGCGTGCCGTCTGCCAACTCCATCATGTGCGTCCTCGGCTGGAACGTCTTTTCGAACCTGATGAAAGCCTTTTCATCCGTAATGATGTGAGTAGAAGCACCACTGTCAACAAGAAGTCCTCTGTGTGATGTGTCTTTAGGTTTATACTCATTCACTCTCAGTAGAAATGTGCTATTCTCTCTAGCTTCATGCATGTGACTGGTTTCTGGAGATCCGTCCTCCTAGTCTCTGTAACAGTTGAGGCCTTGTTGTTGTCACGTGTTACAGTGCTGGGCTGTTTGCAATTATGTTGACTCATCTTCTTCTTGAGTCTACAGTCTCTTGCTCTGTGACCAACCTTCTCACAGATGAAACACTCTCCATCAAAATATTTTCCTTCTTTTGTTTTCTCTTTTGGCGGAGTATTCTTGTGTTTCGTCACCATCACTTCGTCTACATGAGGTCTGTTCCAGTAGCGTAGTGTGCATTCAAAGCTCCTCAGTCTGGCGTTGAACTCATTAAATGTGAGAGCCTCCCTTGTTTGTGTTACATGCACTGTAAACGGGTCATATTCATCTGTCAGGCCTTTTAACACCATCGCCACCAGGAGCGTGTCACTTAGCGTCTCCTTCACTCTGTTTAATGCTGTAATTATCTTCTCAACACGTGTTAAATAGTCCACCAACTCTTCACCAGCCGCCATTGGTCAGCGTTGGTCAGCTCTGTGTAGAGGCCAACAATGCGCGGTTTTTCTTCGGACTCGAAGTGACGTCTTAATATCTCTAGACTTTTCTTCCTGTCGTCTGGAGCCTCATATAGTATTAGCATTAGCATCTTGTCATCCAAACAACAGCACAGTTCAGCATATGTTAGCTCGTTCTTCTTACCGATTTCCACTGCTTCTGGTGTGTGCGGTTCCACTCGCTCCTTTCCAAGTATGGTGTCCTTCAGACCTAGTGTTTTCAAGTAGGCCAAGAATCTTGCTTCCCTTATGTGGTACCTCGCTTCATCTCTGTCGAAGCGGGGCGGCGGGCCGCGTCCATATACTTGGGTGTGTTGAGCATGCCTGGGCCCATAACACCATCAGGTACTCCCAGTGGATGATTTTCTACATTTACTTTAAGCCCCAAAATAAAATAAAAAAACATGGTCCAGTCTTTCACAAGTACAGAAAAGAAATTGAAACAAGAAAAGATCAAAGAGCCACCACATGGGTAAACGGCTCCAACACGCTTCACTGCCTTGATGTATAAACTGTATCATGTCATGCTTTTCATACTAATGAGAGACAATTAGTCCTGAGAAACAGTGAGGCACGCCTCCATGTGTCAAACACAACATTCTCTGTTTAATGTGGACTCATTTGTTATGCACCTAGGGCTTATTACTGGATGGATGACTCTGGTCATGAAAGCTGACTCAGCAAAGTGGTATGAGAATTTAATTGCAAGGCACTGTCTGCATCATGTGGCAGCCCAACTGTGCAAGTGTCTCATGTGTATATCAGTATGGTTACACCAGGTCCATTGAGGGTGCTTTTAGAAGTAAAATTCCTTGCAGTGTTTGTTACAGTTTGTCCTGACAAGAATTTTCAGGCCTAACTGGAACATTGTTTGCCAGATAAGAATGCTTTGTTTGTTTGTCTCCCACCCATAAAGCATGAATGTGAAAATTCTTTGATACAACAGCATTTAGGATCAACTTAACTTACTGTCAGATATTTCTTCTAAGCTAGTGTCCAATTTTATGTACACAAAGAATGAAAACTTCGGTCTTAATTCAAACGTATCAGTGTGAGTAACATTTCTCATTCAACAGTCATTTCATGTAACGTTATTTGTATTTACAAAATGTACACACAGTTGTTTATGTATTGCAGTAAAGGTGTTTGGCACTTTGTAATTGATATTATGAAGAAATGGATACTGTGGCAACTTTAAAAGCAGTTTTGAGTTCCAAGGAAATCACTAAGCCAAATAAAAATCCCTAGATATTAGCAGACTTATTTGAAAACTTGTATTATACGTTTCCTCTGGGACTTTCCATCTATTATCTGTAATCTGTAATTCAGTTTTGTTTTTTTTTCTGATAAGTTGCATGCAGAGCATACATCCACACTCCCATCTTGCACTGGTGCATTTGCGTCTGTTCAGTTGCTATATGTTGGAATCAGGAGAAATGTGCCAAGTGTGATCAGTATGAGATAGGCTTCTGTGGTACAGTATGTGTCACTGCGACACAGTCACAGCGCCGAACGGCAAACTCGCTGGTGACTAACCTGATTCCATCTGACAGCTTTCACATAATCTCCACATCATCCCCAAATAGAAAAAAGGATGCTGTGAAATTGCAAGCTGTGAATGAATCAAGAACAGTCTTCATATATTGATTTCTGCCCTACCACCAAATTTAACTTTAAAAGTACCTCTGTTTTCTGGGAGCATCAAATATGATTAATGACATTATGCAATTTTCTGCTGTCTTGACATGATTAATGTTCCAGTTTCAAAGGAAATGTATTTGTTATTATATATTTGTAATATCACATATCTATGCATACTTAAAAATCATATTTGCTACCTTTTTGAATGCTGGAGCACGATTTCCTTTTGAAGCCAGTGTTTAGCTCTGGACTGCATCACTTCCACATAATTGGTTTTCTTTGTTGTGATATTTTTAAAATGACAGACCAGTACGCATCTGCTATAAAGCACAATTGCAGTTATTTTTTGAGGCTCCTGAATCTCTCAGTTATGACAGCACAGCAGTCATGAAAGTAATTTCTAAGATCTCAGAACTGCACAACAAAACACTTGGGTTAAAAATAGATGCAGTGGGACTACAAACAAGCAGTACGACATGTTGTTAGTAATATCTTAATCCAAGTCAGTTATATTTTATCTATAAAGCACCAAATCACATCATCGATCGTATTTGTATATTGCATATTGTGACGACACTACAATTATACAGGGAAATCCCTAGTAGTTTAATTAATAATTCATGTAGCGGTACAATGAGAGGTTCACACCAGCAATGTCTCTAATAACCTCCAACTACACAAAGAAAAACATGTGTGTGCTCAGTAGATTTCATTTCAACCAGAATGTTCGATTTGAAACTTTGGTAGATTTTTCAATTTGCTCATTAGCATATACATCTTATATCAAAAAATAACAAATTGAAGCAACAACTGTATATTCACATATATTTATGAGATAATTATTACTTCATGTCTCATTAACACAGTATCTCACAGTCTGTTGCTTAGTAACTCAACATCACCTATAAGTTTGAAATTAATGGTACAACATTTGTCAGGTCATATTCATTATTTTGTAACCTGTCCCTTTGCAGCTACTCACAATTTTGTGCACCACATTGTCAATTGAATATTCCATTGGTGTACTTTATATTAATAATTTACAAAAAATATGTTTTGACTGAAATGAAGTGCCACCATTTTACTTCTCATCAGCATAGAAAACTACTGAATAAATGTAGAAAAGGAAGCATATTTGCAAAACTAACCATTGTACTGGATCTTCCTATCTAATACAATGTCTCGATTAAGGTTTTCATTAGTGTCTTCAGCAACTCTGAGTGCATGTACTGGGCAGTCTGTTAGCTCAGAAACATTATAAGAATCCCGAACAACAATCCATCTATGTTTTTATACCTATCCAATTCACAGGAGGGTGTGGGCTGCAGCCTATCTTGACTATCATAGGGCAAGAAGTCCGGTACACTCTGGACAGATCGTCAAATAAAAATGTACAAGAATTCTGTCAAGATATTACCTGCCTCCAAAAAGCCACTCAACAGTGATAGGATGAGACTAAAATGTTGATCACATTGACATAGACTGAGGCATCTCTGAAGCCATAATGTAACATAATAATAACAACACAGGTCTGCAACCAAAAAAACTGCATAGGATTTTTTGACGGTTTCTTATAGATTTTTGCTCACTGAAACGGGAAAAATATTTTTAAAATTCCATCTTGTCAGGTTTTCTTGCAAAACTCATGTTTTTTAGTTTAATTAAGCATACAATTTCCATTACAATTCCAGTACAATTTACATTAATTTAATATTTGTAGGAGCGAGAGAAATACAAATAGAAAATGCAAGGAACTGAGGGGGGTCAGTAAGAGGGAGGGAGGAGGGGTACGGTGGGTTTGGCGGTGTGAGGAGCTCAGATGATCATGTCCCAACAGGTTTATTTTGTTCATAGGTAAAGGTAAGGAATCTCAGAACGATTATGCATGGTTAATTTTAATAAAATATTGATTTTTTTTTCATCACTGTTGTTCTTTTTTTAATGTAAACTCCTCATGTTTTGCAAAAAAACTGTATGTGACTGAGGGAAATGGAGATCATTTTTTGATTCAGCACCCTAAAAAACATACAATTTACCAAAAATATCCCATGCAGCTGAAAAAAAAAATTTTTTTTGCAGACCTGTGTAATCAGACTGCTTAATTAAATTAACTACTTGTTCTTTACATGTAGTTTTTATGTCCCACTAACCACAAAAATTAAGTGTAAGCTCTCCCTTATTTTATTTAGCAAGCAATTAAGCACGTAACTTATAGTTAGTTAGTTTATTTATGAAGAGTTTAGTTATGAAGAGCTTAGTTTATTTATGAAGACACAAAGCACAGCAAATCAAAATGACAAAAACTAGGAATAATCACAAAAGTACATAATACAAAATAAAATACAGTTAATAGTAATATAATACCAAGTTAAAACACAGAACTAAAAATAATTTTAAAAAACATATCATTTAAAAAACCATCAACAAAACAAAACTATCAATAGAAGTCTCAACAGAAACCATCATTGAACAAACATTTTTTAAACTGCTTTCTAAAGGAGTCCACTGCCAGCTGGAGTGGCAGACTAAGCAAAATGAATAGTCTGGAGTTAGTCTATTTAGTGCTTTATGTGTAAATGTAAGAATTTTAAAATTAATTCTAAAATCTACCAGAAGCTAATCTAAAGAATATAAAATAGGAGAATGGTGGCTGTGGTGGTGTAATGGTGTCATGTTCAATATAGCAGACAACTCTTGAACTCATTGGCATTTCTTGTCCTAAAAATGGCTGATAGTTTCATGTATATAGTAACCTTTTTTAAGAGATAATACCTTAAGCAGTCAAATGATTTCAAAAGTCTGACTCAGTTTGAGTGAGCAGTACTACCTTTGATTCAACTCATATTCATAGAGAGACACTTCGAATCAAGCGTAGACTGGAGAAAATTGAGTTTAATGATTAGATTCTTGTACATAAATGATGTAAAACTCGGCCAGATTGTGAATATCCTGATGTTTATTCATTGCTTAAATGAATTGCAGGGGAAAAGGCCAGAGTTTTTCTTCTCCAAAACACCATTGTAAATGGTAAATGGACTGGTTCTTACGTAGGGCTTTTCTATCCTACCTGAGCAACACATATCTGGTGCTACATACAGCAATGATTCCATCTGAATATGGAGATTACAGCTCATGCTTTATGAAGTGAAAGACTGTTGTGGGTTAATGAGTACAAATCAAACAGGCAGGCAACTCCCTTGACATCGTGTTTTATTATGGTGTTCATTTTATTCCAGCACAGTTGGTGTGGAGCACCATTGTACATGTACAATGACAATAAAGGGATATTCTATTCTATTCAGTTCTATTCTATTCACCATCCCTCTTTAGCACCTAGATTTTGTATCATTACAATACACAGACTCATAACTTTACCAACTTGGCACACAAACCAGTTAGAGGAAATTCTAATTTGGCAGTTTTATTAATGCTTTGCAACCACTCAGGCTATCTCTCTTGCCAGTGTGACTGCATTGTGTTTCTATTTAAGAAGTCAGAGCATTGTGATCTTTTTCCTGAGAGTACAGTTGTTGTTTTTCCCCAGTTTTTTCTTCTTCTTCTGCTTCTTCTTCTTCTTCTTTTTCTAGGTAATTAAATTTCTTTCTGCAAGTCCTTTATCAACTGCTCTAGTATTTGCGGTTTATCTGTCACTCTAATGAGGCTAGGTTTTTTTCCTCCCTCGGGGTGTATGAAAGACTTTAAATCTATCAAATTATGCAATCCTACTGCACATGGAAAACTAATGAAAACAAGGCAGTGGGATATTAATTTGAAATGATTTGAAAGAAAAGTCTGCAGCAGGAAACTCAGGCAAAATGGGAGTAGTCCAATTCAGTGGGAAGACACATGATTGAGCTCTTTAGAAAATCCTTGAAACAGTTGACTCTCTGCACTGACTATAAGTTTCCCCCAGCAGTGCTGTAAAAATTTACTTTGAATACTAATATCACATGTGCTTCAGAGGATCAGTGGTCTTGTTATGACTGCAGGGATGCACAAGGACTTTATAGCCCACTGTCTCCTCATTTACGCTCCCTCTTCAGTCTTTTTAAAAGCTTTATGATTTGATTAATATTTTTTTGCTCTGCATGCATTCTGCATAGACTTTCCATCAGAGAACTTTGTAATATGCATATATCAGATATTAGCCCTCTACAGGCATGCCAGTAAGAGATCAGACAGGTATAAAAGTAGCGGTTTTCTCAGTAATTCTTCTTACAAAATCCCCCCTAGGCACCACCACATCGAAAGCTGATTTAAGGCTTTGTTGTATTCTGTAAAGAATATGGCTTTTCAATGTTCAAAATAGCCTCTAAACATAGAGAATCTGTCAATATGTCAGATGTATAAATTAATCAGCATCATCCTTATCAATCTCACATGCTCTTTAGTTCTTTAGTCTTTAGCACATGCGTCTGGTCTGTGTGCACTGAGAAAAAAAACAAGCTTGTTTCTTTTTCTAATCAGTTTCTCCATAAACACCAAAAGACATTTGGTATATAAATATAGTTAATTTATATATATATATATATATATATATATATATATATAGAGTGGCTTACCACCACATTTATGTAAATACATTCACCACGGATATGTGAATAAATATGTCCTTATTTCCCAAATCTTAAATGCCTGTACTGAATAGGTAAAGGGGCTTTGTACTATTCCTTACTCAGAAACCCATCTAACAAAACACTAAAAGAGGGTTTATGTCTAAAGTTTGGGCTTTTCATCTTATGTTTCCTTTCTGTACTTCAAATGAAAATGCTTCTTACCTCTCAAGACAAGAATGTCAGGCACCGAGTCCTCTGTTCCTCCCAACACTGATGGAAAACCCAAGGTAAGACTGAGGTAAAGGTCTGTGCACTATAAAATCTAATTAGTTCCCAGTACTTAAAAAAATTATGCAAACTTGTTGCTTCAAAAAAAGGTAAGTAAAGCTTACTTAAGATGACTAAGGACGGACAACGTATTCATTCCTATCACTGCTAATGACAAGATTTTCCATCAGTTGTGATAAAGTGCTTCCCTGCCATTAACAAGATGTTCCAGCAATCTGTATATTCACCATTATACGATAGAGGATGATGTTAAATATCTGGTGACATAGTATAACATTTCTAATGTGGAAATGAAGTAAAGAAGAAAATACACCGTGAGGTCAGAGAAGAAGAGGTGTTTACACACAGCTAATTAGCATAAATACTACTAAACAGAGATAATGCCCATTCAGTAACCCAAGCCTTGGAGTTGTTAAACAGCCCAAATTCTGATGATCCATGCTTCAATCCACTTTCTGAATCCGATTTGGATGAAGATGCTAACAAATTTAGTGAGTTAAATCAAGACAGTCATAACAGTAATGAACAAACCAGAGATGAGGGGAACAACAAACATGCCAGAGTCGGAGTGTCAAACAGATAGTGGGGCAAAGAAAATGTGTCAGGAGGAGAAAGGACATACAGTCGGGAACTTGTGTACAATGACCGTTCAACTTCATACAGTGAAGCTCCAGATACAATAAATGATAAATGTTTTTTGTTTATTTTTGTCTAAAATGTTATTTTAAGTGCTGATAAAAAATAAATGAATAAATATAGAATAAAATTCCTTTTTTTGATCTATTGACTGTTTTCATATTCATAGGACAACATTTTTTTAGGAGTCTTGAAAGATTAGTTATCAACATCAAAATGCTGTTAATGGCTCGCAACTTAAAAATTTTTCTCTGGCTGGTAAAGTGTTGATACCATTTCTTGTTACTCATAATGGGTTGAGCCTTAATGGATGGTGACTCATGACTCCTAAGGTTAGTTGCAGACTTGATGATCTTGAGAACAGGTACAGTAAAAATGATCAAACAAGGTCACTGTATGTTCACAGTTGTACAGTAACCCTGGGGATACAGCCTGTAATGGTTGTCTGTACCAAGAACATTTTAGAAGACGAGAGTGGTCTTTTATTTTGAAAACTGTTCCGGTGTCTAAATTTGTGGCCTCCTTATGTGCTCTGTGCAGATTGACACAGCTTCCTGAAAAATACTTTTTAATGATGTGGTAATGGAGTCATTCCTGATATATTCCAGGGTTATTACCATAACATAGCATTATCTCCTTTATTTGTTACCCTCACTCCTGTCAGTCCTTCTCCATCCTGCCTCATATAGTAATATGTCCCACCAAATGAATTAGTAACAGTAGCATGAAGTTCCTGCTTAAAATCTTTTTTAGCCATGAGGGTTATTTTGCAGTTAAACATATTCATAATTAAAAAATGTAGTTTCACCACAGCAATCTGTTTGACCAAGAGTGGCATTATTTTTCTCAATGAGTATACATAGAACTGTATTCTTCATTGGCCATATGTAACTCAACGTTATCTTAATTAAATCAGTAATGTTGCCTTCATTATGTCTCCTTGAATTGCATGCAAATATATCCAGTGGGAGGGTTTTTTTCTGTTTGTGTTTCTTTAGTCGACCTTGAGTGTTAAATTCCTCATTGTCCTTCATTAGTAATCAGCAGCTATATGCGCTCCTTCAGAAATGTACAGATGCCCGTTCCCTGTGTCTGCATCCTCGCTCTCTTATGTCCCTCCACACTCTTGGTGTGAGTGCTGACGGCCCACAATTCTGTGAAAAGCAAGGGGGAAATTATCAAGACCTCTTAAACTTCAGAGATCCCCAATGTTAGGTGAAGGCACTGAATTTATTTCCTAAAATTACCACCTCCAGAATATGGTTGAGCTCTCTCTGGAAAGTCAGCAGATGCCACTCAAAATGAGCTCTGCTGAAGAGAGTCCCTCCGGTGGGGTTTGCTGTCAAATATTCATCATTTTCTCATAATACTGCAAGAATATTCTGCAGGCAGCTTCCATTATCATGCATATCAGCCTTTAGCAGTGGCTTGTGTTTGAATATAGTTAGTTACAATCATCTGCTATTTGATTAAAATGAACATCAGTATACATTAATGATGTTTTGTGGGTTATGAGCAAACAAAAACTTTTGTTTGTATGTCTTACACTTTATGTTTTGGTATTTATAAAGTTATGAGGAACAAATGTCTGCACAGGGACATGACAATTATAGAACTTCACTACTTCCCACTGGGCTAGGATATGCTTAAACAGGTAAGAAAAGAAATAAACCTTAGGATCCTTTTTCCTTAAATGAAAGCAAGTGTGAGGAAATGTAAATGTAAACAAAATGGTTAACATAAAATTACAGCCTCAGATATGGCTCAGTCACACTAGAATTAAAGTAAGACTGCGTTAAATGCACTGAATTCTTTCACATTTGGCAATCAATTAATTGCATGTAGTTCCACTGAGCCTCTGATTAACCAAATGTTGAATGTGCAACACTCAACCTCTGGGTTACAACTTTCAATCACAAGGTTGCCTGGTGGGAGGCAACATGACCGACGTAAATCACCCAGAAAAATGAGCAAAGGTTTGGCAAAGCTCCAATCTAATAAACTAATAAACTTATAAACACAAACAGATTTCAGTCACGTTGCATTCAGTCTGAGTCAGTCTGCACCAATGATAACAACTTGTCTTCAATGTGTCTCTTTGCAAGGGGGGGTTCCTCTTATATGCCTGTATAAAAGCAAGGCTGCCAAACACCTATGTCATTCTGCAGTTAAGTTCTTATGTCACTACTTGTGGAGGAATTTCTGAATTTTGCCTGGACTCCGAATCTAAGTAGGCAATGTTAATTTCAGTGTATCTAGATGGTAACACGTTTGTTAGAGACAGCAGGAAATTTGCAATTTTTTCCAAGTTATCACATTTCACAGTTATCCCACGGCACTATATTATCACTGATAACAGATTGCATGTAGATTGCCAACTTGGCCCCAAAGAAGGCTGGGCTATATATGCACAAGGAGGGCTGATTAGGGATTACAAAGAGGAGGGAAACAAAATACAGACGCAGTCAATCAGCAACAGGGGGAAAGAATCAGGGGAGGACAGACATAAAGCAAAAATAATGTAAGGCATGAAAGAAACCCTAACTTAAAAGTAGGCAACCCATACACAAATACACTGCTCAAAAAAATAAAGGGAACACTTCACAACACAATATAACTCCAAGGCAACACTGATTGACAATCAGTTTCACATGCTGTTGTGTAAATGGAATAGACAACAGGTGGAAATTATAGGCAATTAGCAAGACATCCCCAATAAAGGAGTGGTTCTGCAGGTGGTGACCACAGACCACGTCTCAGTACCTATGCTTTCTGGCTGATGTTTTGGTCACTTTTCAATGCTAGTGGTGATTTCACTCTAGTGGTAGCATGAGACGGAGTCTACAACCCACACAAGTGTCTCAGGTAGTGCAGCTCATCCAGGATGGCACATCAAGGCGAGCTGTGGCAAGAAGGTTTGCTGTGTCAGTCAGCGTAGTGTCCAGAGCATGGAGGCGCTACCAGGAGA
>VVHJ01062025.1:0-11412 GCA_015107715.1 Tylochromis polylepis | reverse complement strand
TGTGACCATATGCTGGTGCGGTTGGCCCTGGGTTCCTCCTAATGCAAGACAATGCTAGACCTCATGTGGCTGGAGTGTGTCAGCAGTTCCTGAAAGACAAAGGCATTGATGCTATGGACTGGCCTGCCCGTTCCCCAGACCTGAATCCAGTTGAACACATCTGGGACATCATGTCTCACTCCATCCACCACACACTGTCCAGGAGTTGGCAGATGCTTTAGTCCAGGTCTGGGAGGAAATCCCTCAGGAGATCATCCGCCACCTCATCAGGAACATGCCCAGGCGTTGTAGGGAGGTCATACAGGCATGTGGAGGCCACACACACTACTGAGCCTCATTTTGACTTGTTTTAAGGACATTACATCAAAGTTGGATCAGCCTGTAGTGTGTTTTTCCACTTTAATTTTGAGTGTGACGCCAAATCCAGACCTCCATGGGTTGCTACATTTGATTTCCATTGATAATAATTGTGTGATTTTGTTGTCAGCACATTCAACTATGTAAAGAACAAAGTATTTAATAAGAATATTTCATTCATTCAGATCTGGGATGTCTTATTTTTGTGTTCCCTCTATTTTTTTGAGCAGTGTATTTGTGAAGACTAGATATATGACAGAAATTTTACTCTAACCTGTTATTTGTTATTTGATGTGCAAACGGGTGTAACTATTGCATTATGTACTATGCATTAGATGGAGGAGTTGTACAGGGAGCTAGCCACAGGCAGGAATGATTTCCTGTGTTGTTCAGTGGTGCATTTGGGTAATCTCAGTCTCTCACTGAACATGCTCCTGTGACTGGCCACCATGTCATGGAGTGGGTGGGAGGTATTGTCCAGCATTGTCCTTATCTTGGGCAACATCTGCCTCTCTGACACCACCTTAAGGGAGTCCAGTTCCATCCCCACAACATTACTGGCCTTGCGGATCAGTTTATTGAGTCTATTGGCATCTGCGACCCTCAACCTGCTGCCCCAGCATGGAGAATGGCACTGGCCACAACAGACTCATAAAAAATCCTCAGCAATGAAAGAAAGTTGTCCGACAAAGTTCAGGTTGTGCTGAAGAATGAAGGTGGTTGTACCAATCCTAAATCAAGCCTAAAATTGCACTACACAGCACAGCACTGTATATGCTTCTGTTGTACCATTTCAGATTAGTGAGATATGTCCAGTATGCAATATGCCACGGATATGAAAAAATAGCAGCCTTATACTCTAGCTCTAGCCTTATACACTTGACGCACCTCTTTTTCGACACGCTACTTGTCAAGTTTACTAACTTGACAAATAACTGCCTCAATTTAGATTTGTTTTTGTGCAGCGACGTTTCACATCAGTAGTTTCTCTGTATTGAATAACCCACCCTGACCTGCCCATAGTGTTCAACTTCATATGCATTGGCCATTGACACACTGATGTTCTTAATCATGTTAAATCAGTTTCTCCCTGTTATAATCCCACAGTGAAGCCCCTCCCTCTTTCTCCATTGGAAGCCCTGTCATCCACCCCGGTGGGCGGAGCCGGTGAGCGGCAGGCTTTAGAGTTGCGGGTTCGGGTGGTGGAGGAGGAGAACCGGGCGCTGCGCCGAGAACTTAGCCGGCCACCTAGGAGCCCGTCTGCACGACTTCCAAGCAATGATCATCGTGGCAACCAAAGCCGAACACATTCAGAGGAAGGCACAGGTGACAATGAGAGCCAGAAAGCTGTTCCAGTCGGAAATAGCTCAGACTGTGTCCGGCACCCAGTGGTGGATAAGTGTGAGGTGAGATATGTTTAATGTATATTTGTCCTAGCAGGTTTCATAAGCAGGGTTTCTTATACTTCTAATGGTCTGCTGTGTGTTCCACCCACAACAGACCATTCAAAGTTTCTGCTCAGTGATGCAGTATGACCTTGAAAGATGTTTCCACATACCACAGCGCTATTAGCATAGTATGACTACCTACTACAGGATGCCTTTAGGCATATTTTAGCCTACTCTTCTAGTTAATTTACTGGCCTCCTTACAGAGATATGGCTTTGTGAGGAGGCTGGATAATGTAAGCTTTAATATGTCCATGTTGTGATCCACACATTGACACAGTATCAGTGGTAGTGGTAGTTTCTTTCTAGCCCACTGGAATGTCCTTTGCATATGGCTGCTCAGTTTTCTTGGTACAGAGGAATCATGGATTGAAGTAATTAATATATTTTTAACTTTTGAATATGGGCTAGATGTGAATACTTAGAATTCACATACACTGTTCTTATTCCTTAAAAATGTATAATGTAAATCAATTCATCAACAATAAAGTTGCTGTAATCATGTGCATCTCTGAGGGCTGTTACATTTCTAAAATAACCCCTGGTCTCCTTGATCTTTCAAGGCCGCCAAAAGACACTGGAACTCAGCGGTTTCTTTTAAACTCTTTATTTCTACTTAAAAAAGCTTCCGGAAGGGAGATGTGCTCCAGGGTCCAGTTCCCCTCCAAGCAGATCTCAAAGAATCCTTTGTGTGAACACACTATATAGGGCACAGCCCAGTCGTAAATCTAACCTAAAGTACAATAGTTGTGTATGCGTGTGCACGCCTGCAAGTGTCCGTGTGTGCGCGTCCCCGTACGTGCGTGATTCCCGCCGGTACCATGAAGTCCCCATCCCCACTGACCAGAGCTCTTGGGGATTTTCCATTGTCTTGCAATTCACTTTTAACACGTTCAGGGGGAAGGGTCTCCTAATGATGACCTCCCCTGCAGCTGCACTATCTGTGAGTGTGTGTGTTAAATGAACTTTCCCCTACTTTTAAGTGCTGTCATCTAATCTACCTCTACTCTAAAGTGAAGTACAAATATCTACTTCAATCCTAAATACTTAAATGAGGTATGATTGTCTTCTAATATAAGGCCTGATTATTTGCAGGGCCAAGGTGTGAATCAAGGCATTGATTATTACCATTGCAGGGGCCACAATGTGAGTTATTTATTTGTTTATTGATTCATGTGAGTTACTAATGTGTGAGTGCAGGTAGACTCGATTGTGAATGGGTCTCGAGACTGTATTATAGGCCACCACCTTTGATCAGTGGACATTGCTGGCATAAAGCTTCTTTCTCTCAGTCCAAAATGTGAACATTAGCATGCTCAAAAGAGTGTACGTCCTCATTTTTTTAACTTGTTTTTTTGGGGGGGTTCTCCTCATTAAGTTTTTTTTATTATTAAATCTATGATTTTAACAGGCAGTCTCACTGAGTCCAATATTTCTTTTTCAAGATAGACTTTTGTACAAAAATATTAAGGCAGACAGCTACATAATGAAAACAACACATTATGCATGATCACAAATTAAGAAAAATATGTGCAAGAGTAGTTGCAGACAATTACAACCCTTTAAAATGTTCTTGTGAAACCAGAGAATGCAGCTTCATAAGGTTTTGTAGCTTGTTCCATTTATAAGCAGCAAAGCAATTAAATCTGGTTTTCCAAGCTCAGTATGGACAAGAGGTACAGCTGAAGTTAAAGTATTCTGTGACCTGACATTGTAAGTACTGTGTTTTAATTCAATCAGGTGGCTGAGGTAAGCAGGCAATCTTTGCAGTAGAACCTTGTAAACAGATATCACACACTGCTGCTCTTCTTGATATAAGATTCTTCCTCCTTTTATATAAGACGCAATGATACGTAAAAAAAAAGAATGACCTGCCATGAATCGTAATGCACTGTGATCGACTGAATTAAGAGGCTTCAGATCAGTTAAGTTAAATCGCATATTTCCCTCAATATCCTTTGTATGTGGCAGATGCCAATTGGCTGAGGGGTCTCTTGCCCACCTTTCCTGGTTTTGCCCCGCTCTGACTGCATTCTGGTCTGCAATGTTTCAGTGGTTTTCTAGATCATTTTCTGTAACATTGCTCCAAATCAAAACCTGTCAATATTTGGATGCTCCTCAGAGTCATGTCAGCTGCCTCTCTGTGTTCAGATGGCTGTGCACCTTGGGATGGAGGTGGCAAATAAACTCATCCTACTGACTTGGAAGTCAGCTACCCAACCAAGTTTTGAACACCGGCTCAACAAGATGCTGTCTGTTCTACAACTGGAAAAGCTTCAATTAAAATAAAGTTGGCACTTGAGACAAATTTGGGAGGATGTGGTGGCCTTTTTTGGCCCAGTGTAACATCGATCTGCGCTTATAAGAGCACTTTATGTCATCTCATTTTATGTCAACTTTTTCTGTAAAGCAATTTGCTAACTCATTTGTTTATCCAAGGGTTCCTACACTCACTGTGACTACTATTGTGAAGTATAACCTTTGTTTCTGTACCTTTTATTCTTTTTGAAGTTTCTCATGGTCTGGCAGCCGACATATTTGGCTGTGTGTTGTTTGGACTGTTTTTAATTCAATTGTTTTATTTATATTCTGTACTAAAACTGCTAAATAAAATATTTTTTAAAAAGAGGCTTCAAATCATCAAAGCCCACCACAGTGACAAGAAGAGGATTTTCAGAGTGGGCAATAGAGAGGAGGTGAGAATGGTACAGGCATTATTAAAGGACAGGTCAGAGAGAGTAAGGACAACTATAGGAGAAAGCTGGAGTGGAAACTCCAGCAAAACAGCATGAGAGAAGTGTGGAATGGCATGAATCACTGAATTCAGGCCATCCAATGGGAGAGGAGCTGGGGGCAGTGAGGACAGTGCCAGTGAACTGAATATGTTCTTCAACAGATTTGACACTGCAGTGAATGCTCACTCCCCTACTGACTTACTTGTAGTCAGCCTGCAATCCACTCTCTCTCCCTTTCTCTCCACATTGTACCATAGCCTCCTGTGATAGTCCTGACACCCCTCCCCCACCTATTACTTTCTCTCAGCCAGGTTCAGAGACAAATGAGAAGACTCCCCTTAGGCAAGTCTGCTGGACCAGACGGTGAGTCCTCGTGTCCTCAAGGCCTGTGCCCCCCAGTTTTGTGGAGTCTTTCATGAATATTGAGTCAGAGTCTGCAGAGGGTCTTAGTGCACTGGAAGATGTTATGCCTCGTTCCTGTACCAAAGACACCACATCCGAGTGGCCCCCAGGATTACAGACCCGTAGCACTGACTTCCCACCTGGAGAGACTCGTTCTTGACTAGCTCCAACCTACTGTCAGGGCACATCAGAATCTCCTCAATTTGCTTACCAGCCCTGTCTTGGAGCTGAGAACATCATCATCTACCTCCTCAATCATGTCTACGCCCATCTGGAGCAGCCAGTGAGCACTATGAGGGTAATGTTTTCAGCTTTTCCAGTGCATTAAGCACCATCAGGCCAACCCTCTTGGGTGATAAGCCGATAGCGATGCAGGTGGATGCCTGTCTTGTGTTCAGGATTGTTGATTACCTGACTGAAAGACCGCAATATGTGCGTCTTCAACATTTGTGTATGACAAGGTGATCAGCAACACAGGAGCACCACAAAGGACCGTTCGCTTTCTACACCACAGACTTCAGCCACTGCAACGAGACCTGCCATCTTCAGAAGTTTTCTGATGACTCTGCAGTGGTTGGATGCATCAGTGAAGGTGAGGAGACTGAGTACAAGGCTGTGGTGGACTCATTTGTCACGTGATGCGAGCAGAATCATCTACAGCTTACGGTGACAAAGAACAAAGAATTGATTGTGTACGTTAGCAGGACCAGGAAACCTGCGACCCCGTTTCAATCCAGGGGGTTGATGTGGACATTGTGGCGGACTATAAATACCTCGTGTACAGATTGATAATAAACTGGATTGGGTTAAGAAGACCACTACACTCTGCAGGAACGGCCAGAGTCGTCTCTATTTTCAGAGGCGGCTAAGGTCTTTTAACATCTCTCAGGCAATGATTTTCTGTGAGTCTGTTGTGGCCAGTGCCATCTTCTGTGTTGTTGCATGCTGGGGCAGCAGGTTGAGGGTCACAGATGCCAACAAACTCAATAAACTGATCCGCAAGGCCAGTAATGTTGTGGATGGAGCTGGACTCCCTTAAGGTGGTGTCGGAGAGGTGGATGTTTTCCAAGATAAGGACAATGCTGGACAATGCCTCCCACCCACTCCATGACATGGTGGCCAGTCACAGGAGCATGTTCAGTGAGAGACTGAGATTACCCAAATGCACCACTGAACAACACAGATATTCATTTCTGCCTGTGGCTAGCTCCCTGTACAACTCCTCCATCTAATGCACTTTGCAGTTTAATAATTACACCCTTAATACTTACACATCCTCTACAGTCAAAATAACAAAGTTTTACAGTTTAGAGTACTATGTTAGTCATATATATTTAATCTCTGTAATATTCTGAAGATTTATAATAAACCTATTTGTGTATATATAAGAGCTATTTCTTATATTTTACAACTTTGTTATATATTATATTATTTAATTTAGTTCAGTTACTGTCCTTATTGTCTGGGAGCAACCGTAACCACATAATTTCCTTAGGGATTAATAAAGTATGCCGATTCTGATTGATTCTGATTCTAATTTTATTTATATAGCACCAAATCACAGCAGCAGTTGCTTCAGTGGGCTTTATATTGCAAGGTAAAGGCCCTACAATGATACAGAGAAAACCCAACAATCAGATAATCCCCTCTGAGCAAGCACTTGGCGACAGTAGGAAGGAAAAACTCCATTTTAACAGGAAGAAAAGTCAGAACCAGGCTCAGGGATGTGCCACCATCTGCTGTGACCATATGAGGGTGAAAAACAGGACAAAAGCACACTGTGGAAGAGAGCCAGAGATTAATAATAACTAATGATTAAATGCAGAGTGGTGAATGAAGAAGAAACATTCAGTGCTTCATGGGAAGCCCCTAGTAGCCTAGACCTATGTCTGCATAACTACGGGAAGATTCAGGGTCACCTGATCCAACCTTAACTATATGCTTTATCAAAAAAGAAAGTTTTAAGCGTAATCTTAAAAGTGGATATGGTGTCTGTCTCCCAAATCCAAACTGAGAGCTGGTTCCACAGAAGTGGAGCCTGGAAGCTGACGTTTCTGCCTCCCATTCGACTTTTAAATATCCTAGGAACCACAAGTAAAACTGGTTTTATGTCTCATAAAGATAGTGCGTACACTCCACTGCATGGCCTGCCCGTCTGTTTGCAGTGAGCTAGAACCAGTCTGTGGGCCACTCTTGCTTGTGGTGCTGTTGAGTGAAGTGATAACACTGAAAGAGCTGAAGTAAAGCTAAGTGTTAAAAACAATGAAAAGTGTCACTGCAGTTACTATCTCTGCTTTTCATGCTGTATATTATTGATCTTTGATTTTTTTTTTTTTGTGGTTCTCCTGCTCCCAGTGAACTCCTCTGTTGCTCCTTTCTCTATTCTGGCCCACTTGTCAACCAGTCAACATTTGGCAGATGCCTCCATCATCCACTTCCAGCAAAGCACAGGCAGGATCTTGGAGGAGTGCATGGAAGCATATCTAGGGTGGTTGAAAACTCTTCTCCCCCCTCCATCCAACTGATACATATACACAAACAGACATTTGCGGGACCATAAAATCTGCAGTCTGAGAGAAGAGTGCTTTATTGGGGAGATAGGGTACTATGACATCTTTAAGATAAAATTTGGTCTGATTATTCAAGACATTTTATGTGAGGAGAAGGATTTTACATTTGATTCTGGATTTAATAGGGAGCTAATGAAAAGAGGCAAATATTGGAGAAATATTATTGGTTTCTCTTTCTAGTCCCTAACAATAGTTAATTACGGTACGGTGACTGTTGTTCTTGGACAACAGCAGGTTCTTAATGGCTTTGCATGGATATTTCTTAGTATTGAATCCTTGATTATTAACATAATTGAAGATGGATGGGTAAGAATTGGACTCTTTGGAGATGGCTTGTTAGCACGTTGTCCAATATTAGTTGTTCTGGGAGTTGCATTGGTGCTGCACTTGTTGAGCTGGACCCAGAGCCAGAGTGAGCTGCATAAACATGCCAAAGAATAAAGGTAGTCCTACAAAAATCGACTTTCAAGACCGAAATAAGGATGGCTCGAGTGCCAGGCAGCGACAGGCCAGTGGGCAAAATTCATGGACATCTAGGATGCTGATTTTATTTTCAAGCTGGACTGACAGGTTGGGAGTGGCATGATTTGCTGACAACAGTTCAACAGTGATGGAGTGCAGGGTGTCGAGCCAGCTAAGGACATAGGTTTTGCTTCCAGGGTGATCCAAGGATTTTCAGCCAGACCTGAGTCATCCTCTGGATTTCTGTTGGTGATGGAGCAATTGTGGGATGGTAGTGTCATTATCAAAGGAGCAGGTCCTGTCCCAGAAATCACAACAGTAGGTGCCCATGGCAAAAAGATGTTTAGCTCTGACAGCAGCAACAACTGAAAACTCCATTACAAGTTTATGTTTCTGTTTAAGTTCAGTGTCCAGGTGAAGCATGCCATTTTTCAGCGTGGACAAGATAAGATGATAAGACTTGCACACAGCCATCACCTAGCAACAGATCATAGAACAACTTAAAACTCAACATCCAAAGACTACAAGCCTTTTATACAGTTAAAATCTGGCTGAAATGTTTGTACTAAAAGAATATAACACAAAATAATGATTAAAAATTACACATTACACAAAATTTGATAGCAACCAGAAACAGCTGGAACAAATCAGCCAAAATGCCATAGGAAACAAATTCATCACTACCCTCTATTTCCCACCAACATTAGCCAGAATTCACAGGCAGTTCTTAGCAAAAGCTAGGCACTGTTGAAATGGAAGCAGAGCTCATTGTTGGAAGGGGAGAAATCCAGAGTGGGCAGTCCCCTATGCATTTGGAGGCATTAGCCCAGCTACCCTAAGGTTGACAAGAACATTAGCATAGATATTCAGAAGAAAGTAAATTCCACATGGAGTTCTAACTTGAAGCTGGCATCAACAGACATTTGGAGCTACAGTAGGAGTGTGAGGAAAATATAATGTGCACATCAGTCGCAATCTATCAGGACAAATAGTTTAATCTAAAAATGATAATGAATGAAAAAATACTAAAAAGGTTTGTAAGATTGTACAGCAGATTAAATGGTAAATGGCCTGTATTTTGTATAGCGCTTTACTTAGTCCCTAAGGACCCCAAAGCGCTTTACACATTCAGTCATCCACCCATTCACACACACACTCACACACTGGTGATTGGTGAGATTACTGGGAGAAAAGTGCAAGTTAGTTATGTAGAGCTTACCTTTGCTTTTACAATGAACAATTTCTTATTCTTCACCTCTAACACAACAGCATTATTTATGGTAAATGAACTGATTCTTATATAGCGCTTTTTTATTCTCCCAGAGCTTTGTACAACATGCCACATAAGCACTTTCTTCTATGCTGTTCAGTGCTTCCTAGCTAACATTCACACACATTCGTCCATCGGAGAGCAACTTGGTGTTAGTATCTTGCCCAAGGATACTTGGCATACAGACTGGGGGAGCCAGGGATCAAACCACTAACCTTCCGATCCTCCTGAGCTACAGCCACCCATAATCCATCTAGACTGAAAATACATGCAGCTGTCTGCACTTTGAAAGCTTTCATTCTGGCAGCTGTGTAAGGTGAGGGATACCCTACAACATACACGTAGATGTCACCGAACAGGAGCTCTAGAAGAGATGTTGCCACTTTTGTTGGTTAAGATAAACCTGCTGGAGCAGAATATGCACCACAAGTCCCCAGTATTTTGGAATTTCTCTTCATATCTTTGTTTTGCCTTCATGGATAGATGATTCAAGTAGTCTTGGCTCGAGACAGGTGAAAAACCACTATTTGCGGTGATGATGGAGTGATGTTTTGCCAACCAGGATAGCAAGTCAGTCACATCACTATGAAATACAAGCACTATGCCACACTTCTCACAACACACAAAGTTCAGCTCTTTATCTTCTTGGTTTACAATGATTTTAAAACTTTAAAACTCCAAATTATCAGATTTTCAATCTTTTCTTTCGTTTTATACCTTCCAGCCTAAATTTTGTTACCAATATTAGTTGCATTCTCCATCCTGCTAACAATCTTGGGACCTGCTATCTTTTTTTAGCCGCCTGCTCCCACCCATGGCAACCTTAAAACTAACTGCTCCCGCAAGATTTGCATTGGGTCCTGCAGGACCCGCAGGGCTCTACTCTACAAGAACAACAGGACACTGAGAGCCTTCATTGGGAATTCAATGGGGATGTGCCAAACAACAATAGAGGCCAACTTCAAGCCAATTGCACAAGTCGCCATTAAGTGCAGGATTTATCAAGCAGATGCTCTGTCCCCACTGCTGTTTTGTGTAGGCCTGAACCCTCTCAGCCAGATCATTAACATGACTGGCTACGGATACTGACTATAGATTGGAGTAATCATTAATCATCATCACCTCTTCTACATGGATGACATCAAGCCTTCTACCAGGAGTGAATGAGACATCAATTCACTGATCCATACCACTAGGATCTACAGCAATCCCATCAGAATGTTATTTGGACTGGAGAAGTCTGTGCTGGCCACCACCTTGTGTCAGAACCCCTATCCAGGATGATCCATGAGCACATCATGAGATGGAAGTACCATGAGTACCATGAGGAAGACCAAAACTCATCACATGCCTAGTAAATACCTCAGGCAGCAGAAACCTGAGAAAAATAGAATAGAATAGAATAGCCCTTTATTGTCGTTGTACATGTACAAGGAAATTGTGCCGGAATAATTCAAATTAAAATAAAAAGGACTAGATGTTACAATCCCTGATAATGCATCGCTTCAAATGGATAACGTCCTGAGGGATGGCTACCATGAGGAAAGGCAGCCTGGGATCTCCATCAGCAGGACACCTCGCCAGCCGCATCCCCCAGCCTTGCAAGGTGCCTCGGCCCACAAATAACTCTGATCTAGAGTATAATATTTAGTATTAAAATTTGACACATCATCAGTAGTGGACCTCGGCTTCATTGGGTGTTTCGGCCATTATCACTAGACACCCTCATCCAAGGAAGGCCCTGCCAGGGTTGATCAGGCCCCGGAGTGTGTCACTGGTTTACGCTAAATTGTTTCTCTTCTACTTCCTTCTATCATATTTCCTACAGATTATTTTCTTCTACCCATTCACTACAAAACCTGAATACACTGAATTCACTACAAAACCTGAGTAATACTTACCTTGAGTTGAGCTGGTGTGTATTGTCTTGCCCTGTTTCCTGTTTCCCATCATGCTCTCTGTCTGTGTGTCATTTCCTGTTCCTAGTTATAGTTTCTCCGCCATTTTGTTTCGCCTGTCGCCATTTTGTACCGCCATTTTGTTTAGCCCGTCGCCATTTTATATCCATGGACAGTGACACCCTCATCTAAGTGAGGCCTTGTCAGGGTTGAGCGGACCCTGCAGTGCGTCTTTATTATTCCTTTCTTTAATTTGGGATAGAAAGGTGAT
>VVHJ01062024.1:0-19227 GCA_015107715.1 Tylochromis polylepis | reverse complement strand
ACACAAGGGTATATATAATGGCTGATCAGACCATTGTGACACACAAGGGATAACTAAACAAAACACAATTGTAAATAACAAACAATGCAGTATAGTCTGGTTTGTTAATAAACTAAACACCAAAGAAGAAAATAAAAACCCATTAAACCCTAAACTCAATATTTAACTAAGTACAAATACTTGTTTTTAATTAAAGAAAACACACATTCTCCCCTTCAGCAGGAAGTGGTTGTATGGTCCAATTATCCCTCTTTGCATTTAATGGTTTCAAACCCTGGCTGCCATCTTTTGTCCAGCAACTCCCAGGGATGATGGCAGGAAAGAAAATAAATAAAAAACAAGTGGTATGAATACACAAGTAAACTAAATGTGTGCGCTTACAAATAGAACAAATGTATCCAAACCAATCAATAAAGTTATTGGAAACTAAAGTGTGTTATTGTATTCAAATGAAGAAATGAAAATACAAGAGTTACTGCCTTTAGAGTGTGGCCATGGGTTTGGCCATCACAGGCATGAATCTTAAAGTTTGTGTTCATGTCAGTGTGAATGGATAGATCAAATTGTGTGACTATTTAACAAACTGCTGTGATGTCAAATTGATTCCTTGCTATTCCTTTCACATCATTACACCTGCGTTAGCTGATAATTTAACGAGTGCAACAGGCTGTAAAAACACTGGTCTGTGCCAGTACAAGCCTCTCTCCTTATAAAGAGCCACTGTGTCAAGAATTATTTTTGAATCTCACTTTATTGCGCCTATATTCGCACAAGTTTTCCTTTGAAAGTGCTAAATTTAGGGGGACTACTTAAATGACTCATGCAAGTAATACACTGAAGTGTCTGGCTGGCAGTTTGCTGCTGTTTGCTCCATTAGCTATGAGCCTGACGTGGCTGTGACAGTCGCTGCTAAGAGGACTAATTTTTTTGGAATGCCAGAGGGAGATATGAACAGGACTGATACTGATCGATCACTCAAAATGATGACAGCTGGTGCCAAAGCTTTGGCTCTGTCCTGTAGCTTGTCTCCATCTTCTTACCTTAGTTATTTGTTTCACCTTTAAGCATCATTCTTTTTCAGGCTTTCTAACAATCTAATTTTACTCTCCACTAACTCTAAGAAAAACACATGCCTGTTTAGCAGCTGAGAAATTCATCAACCCGCACTAGCTGGTTTCTAGCTTGCTGTTTAGTATCACACACTAGATTTATTGCAGGTTTTCACCGCCTTTATGAAGCCACGAGTGCTTTAAATAAATCAAAGCCTGAAAAATGAAAAAACACTGAGCTGAAAGACACCAAAAAGCTCAATTTGGTGTGTTTTAAAAGGCTCCTAACTTTGTGATGAATTGTTGGCTGAATGAAGAATTGTTAGCTATTAAGCTGCTTTCAAAATAACACTTTTTTTGTTCTGTTTTTTTCCAAATTTGAAATGTCTTCCTGGTAAAAATATTACTTTTCCAAAAGTTACATAAAAAAGGAAAAAAATGACAGTTACACATCTCTACTTCAGGTCCTTTGACTATGCTGCCATTTTTCATTAGACCTCATGTAAAAGTGACCTTTAGAATATCAAGGGATATCCAATTCTGTCCCCTGCAATTACTTGTTTTTACTCTGTCCTCAGTTTTTCCACAGCGCAGGGCAAGTCACTTGCCTGCGCCTTACTGTCAACACGAATGAAAGCGCGCTAGCCGAGCAAAGACGGCTAACTGCAAAGAACCTGTGGAAACCTTAAGAATCAGGTGATAGTTATGTAAACTCTGAATGTGCTCTCTGGTCCTTATGCTCATTTATCAGTCAGCTATGTAAACTTTGCCTTTAATATAATAAAGTTAAGAAAATAACTTGGGGTACAACAAATCTTTATCCAAGGTAACAAAATGGTGCTAAAGTTAGTAACACTTGGTTGATGGTTGGTTCACTTTTGGGCCAGTCTGAAATATGGGAACCACCCCCCAGAAAATTGACCGATTGGTGACCCAACCCAGTTTCCCAACCACTCCATAGATCCCCATCAGTACTACGGGATGACTTTTAGTAAAATCTTTTCTTCATCTAGGGGGTAAAAAAGTCGGTTTATGATCATGTACCTTCAAAAACCTGTCATCAAATCTCTAAGTAACTTATTTACAAATATAAGTGTATATCAGATTCTCAGCAACAGGAAGCAATAAGATTTATTTGTTCATAATCTGGCCCTAAGATCAATTCAGCCTTTAACATTTGATGGGAATGCACTTGGCTGTAGACCTCTCCCAGTGGAGTGGGACACTGCAGCTCACAGAGTTGTAAGTGCCAGAGCTTTTCTCAAAGAACCACTTTGTTTATTCTTTTTTTTTATCTTAAATACTTTGCTCTGAATAAACATCAGAACTGCCCCCTCTGTGATATATATCACAGCACCACAGAGGGGGCAAAACAGTTCAAATGATCTACTTGAGAGAGGCCTCAGTTTGCTAATGGCAAAACTTCTGCTTGTTTCAAGGATATTGCCAGTGTTTTTCTCCCTGTTTATAAGCCAGTGTCCACGAAGCTCAAACAGAGCGATCCAGTTAACCATTTTTAGCCTGTGTGTTTTGGACCCTTGAAACTTTTCCTGCCTCACCTCCAAGGTTGTGTTTGGTTTCCAGTCAGCTGACCGTGTTAGAAAAACCAACTTGTAAAGATCATTTTGAAGCTTCAAAAATGCAATCTCTGCCCGAAACGCAATTCAGACTTACGCATCACGCTCGAGACATCGCACAGCCGCAGCATGATGCAATTGGCTGTAAACAAACTAAACGATTTCACTGAGATCCATTTTTCCAAATTTCATGTCCAGCACCAATTGGATCAAATATATTTCATGTGGGATAAATGGAAGCCTGCAATGAGGAGCAAGAAAAAGATCTGCAGAAATGAAAACTGAAGATTTTAATGACAATTTAAATATAAGGTTGTTCATTCAGTATCAGTTTTCCTTTGGAGATGCAGGAAAAGTCTCTTTATCCATGCTTTGCTCTAACTCGAGCTAATGATGTCAGTTCTGTGTAATTAACAGTGGCTCTATAAATTCCATTTAATTAAATTATGTTTATTGCTTTCACATCCCCCACGTATTAAACAGAAACTACCATGTGAGTTCAACATATCACCCTAGAGATAGAAAGCATATAAATGAGTGTTTTTCTGATGCATTCTGCAGCGTCGGTGTCGCCAATTCAAATTAACGAATTACTAATCACTCTTCCATAGAGTCAATCCAGCAAACTCTAACACTCTACTAAACATGCACATGAGTCAAGAACTTCCACAGAGCCACGGATGACTTCATAAAATAGGTTTCGGTGACTGGTTACATTGGAAAAACTATTAGAGGGGACTTCTAATGAATCGTCCTATTGTCATTAAAAAAAAATGAATGTCAGATAATAATTTGAGACATTTTAAAGCTGCAAGTATGACATACAACATTAAATCTATTGCATTGTTGATAGTGAGTGAGATTTTAAAGTTGTGACCTCAGAACTCAAAAATAAATAATTATTAAATATTTCAGAATTTTAAATTAATCTTTATTACTGAGAAGTCACTTCAGCTCTGTTAAGTTGATTGATTTGACTGGCACTGTGCCGTGTTGCCATTTTTCTTTGGTTAAAAAGGGAAAATCCTGGAGGGCAAAGGATTTGCCAGTAAGCACCATGGGTGTGATAAACACTCTTGTAAAGTTGCTATCAAGCTGCGTGTGACTACAGGAGTATTTTAAAAGGCCTGTACAAGCTTGTTTTCAGCAGCCCTGAGGCATGCTTACTGAATGACAAATGGAGGGCCGTGCTAAACTGTTTCTTAATTTGTTCTGTTCCACTCTTAAAACCCAACAAAACCGCTATGTTTCGTGGCTTTGAATCAGTTGGGACTTTAAAACTCTCCTGCTCAAACCTGGAAGCTGCCCTGTAAAATCACAGTCTGACCACACTGACCTCTGACAATGGCTGGTTGTATATTGGCTCATCAGCGCTGCCTTAATCCATACCGATCACAGCAGAGATTCCCTCCTCTGGCATCTATCAGCTGATCCACTCTAGCCACTGAAGACAAATGGTTAAAGGCCTTGCAATACAGTGGGTTGATCAGTAATGTGTCATTACTATTAGTGTGACATCTTCTGCTTATCCTATTCAGAGATGCAGTTGGGTGAGCTCTATCCCAGCTGTCATGGGGCAAGAGCCAGGGTCTGTTTAAAATTATTATCTCAAATCTGCATAAAAGCAAATCATCTTTGCCAGTTTTCCCCACAAATTAGCATGTAGCAGTCAGTGTTTGTTGAGACATCAGGGAAGTCTGGAGCTAAACTATAATCAAACATAACTTGAGAGGGCTTCAGCGGCAGCGTGCACAAGAAAAACATTTCTATATTAAATTGTAAAGCATAACAATAACACCTTTGCATATTCTGCTGCAAAAATGTTGGTTTTCACACAAGTGATGCTCCTGAGGCAAAAATGACAAAGCTCTTGAACTTTGTTTGTTAAGTCACTCTCTCTCACCTATCAAAATGTTATATATATATATATATATATAGTAGAATAATATGGTCTTTGACAAAGACTAATTTAAATGTCAAAGTGTGGTTTGAATTGGCTGAATCTGGTTTACAGAGTCACATCCAAACCCCTCATAAAGGCCTCATTCAGAGCGTGCCAGCTCGCGTGTAATGGGCTCTCCTGCCTGCACCCTTCTTGATTGAGACCAGATGAAGCAGTCCTCCCTCTGCAGCACATCACCCAAACACAGCCCTCCATCTGGCCCTCCGTGCTGTCAGTTGAACACCTGGATAAGCATTTACATTTAATCACTCAACAGATGTGAAGTCATTAAATAGCTGTCATTTGTCGCTGAAATTCAGCGCCAACTCTGACGTCTCAATCGGTCGCTCCTTTAGCGGCTTTGCTTACTGGAAATGCTCGCTAGACCTACCAAATGTTCCACCCTTGCACACTTTCCAGTGAGTTCAAAACAGTGCAATTAAATTTCAGGCCAGGGATGTTTGATTTTGTTGGTGGAAATGACAAATGTTGCTGTCTAGTTCGTTTAGCTAAGCGCTCCACCAGGTTGCTGAAACACTTTGTTTCCAGCTACCGCTCGAGTTCTTAATAGCATTCCTGTGATTGTTACCACAAGAGTCGCCTACAAAATGAACATTGTGATTATTATTTCATGACTATGAAAGAATAAATCGGCTTAAATTATATAACAGCTAATTTTATCTACTTTTTTGTGACGATTAGGTTTACTGAAAGCTATCCAGTCTTTTATGGGAGGTGTCAAACCTCGAAAACTGCCCACAGTCTGATCTTCTAACAGCTTTGTGCTACATTGGATTAGCTCTGCTGTCTGTAGCCTGACGCACTCTTATAGGCAGGTTACAATATAGTTAGCTGACTTTACATTACAATGCATCAGCTATGCATGCGCTTTTCAGGTATAGTTACATGATTCCAGACAGTAATACTATTTTTAATATGTCTGCTGGGCTGATTGGTGTATAAATGTCTTCAGGTTCAGGCTAACAACATTTTAAATTCACCCAGACCCAACCAGCCAGGGTTAGAAAATGAGATGAGAAATATTTGATCAAATATATGATATTTGGGAAATTCTTTTTTTAAAGCAGTTGAAATGATGATGAAATGATAATACGCTATGAAAGATTTCTTATATCTGTCATTGTGACAGTGCAACTGAATCGGTCTGTTAGAGAAGGTGCTCTGCTGCCAGTCTGGTAAGTGGTGCAGAGGGTGGTCAGGATGATCCATGATCCATGAACTGATGATAACAGTTGTATAAGTGTAAAAAAGTGCGCAGTTTGCATCCAACCTTACAGCCTGTGTTGGTCTTCCAGTTCAGCCAGTTGAAAATGTGGATGCCCAGGTACTTTTACCCTTCCACCTCATCAGCATTGTGTTTCGGGATAAGACGTGGGTCGTGTAGCCGTCCTTTTCCTTCTGAAGTCAATCCCCAGCTCTATTCACATTCAGAAGCAGACGATTCCTCTGAATGCATCTAGCTACTGCAGAATCATCAGAGTATTTCTGTAGCTGGTGTGACCTGGAGTTGTCAGAGGTGAACAAGGTGCACAGGAATGGAGTCAGTTAGTCAGTAATCCATGAGATGGTATTCACACACATTTCCTATAGCTTCTCTCTCAGTAGCAGCGGCTGAATTGTGTTAAATGCACTTGAGACATCAAAGAAGGCGACTTTCACCATGTGGCCTTGGCACACGCTGTATATGTACTTATTTTTTTATGTTCTTTCTTCACTAAATCATTTATGCAAAGCTTCCTGGCTATGGAACTGATGCTGGGTTAAGATACTACACACACAATCCTAAAACCACCTGCCTAATACTGAAAGAGTCTCTTTTTGAGGGAGGTTAGGGACCTCTGTGGATTGTGTTTGTTCCAGGAGTGGGTGAAATATACTGAAGTTGACATTATCATTTTTTTTTAATGCATTTTTTTTCTTTGTAATGTTTACACAAACTGGATACTGTCTGTCATGGAGGTCTTACCCATCACCGCTCAGCTGCTCGGATCATGCTCAGCTCAGATTATCTTAGAGTCAGACATCAGTGGGCCATTTTAACCCCACCCCCCTCCTCAACCCCACCCCCACTTGGGTGCCTACATCGTTCAGAAACATATGGGAAGTAGCTTTCACAACATATTTCATTAAAACATAATGTTCTGTGAGTTGCACTTAGTCCAACATTTAAAAGATGTTATAGGAACAACACATACTAAAGAAGCTGTTACTTTTGGCTGCTTGCTTGTCACAAGGGGTCACTCCGCATGTTTGATTTGGCAGATTTTCAGAGCAGATGCTCTCGCTGAGGCAAACCCTAAGGGGATTTGTGTCTCCGGCTGGAATTGAACCAGCAACCTTTTGCTTACCAAGAAAACATGTAAACCACCAGCTCATACGAAGAGCAGTTTAAATATACTGCAAAATCCAGGGAATTTTAGGGAGGCGGTTTGTCTAAATTAAATGCAGACACATCTGACTGCTTGACCCACAGTGACTGTGACAGTTTGTTATTCTAATGTTTTGGCTTTTTATTTGATTTATTTTAAATTTTGAAGTTTGTGATTCTGACGTTTCTGTAGTCCATTTAGTGTATTTATTTAGTGAATAGTCTTGTACTTGTTGGTGGTATTGTGTGTGTGTGTGTGTGTGTGTGTGTGTGTGTGTGTGTATTGCTTCTTGCAAAATCTAATTTTACAGAAAAATTTAACAGGAAATATTTCATTTTATTTTTGAATATTTCAATATTTAAAAATAATTTCTGGCTCAATACATTTTAAATAAATAAATGTTTATAAACACTGTAATGCATACTCATGCAAAACAGCTGATGCCATTTATCACATTCATTAAATGGCATATTTGGGTGAACTGTGAAGGCTAGGTCATGTAGAAACACGTGACAAATAGCTGTGGCACCCTTTGAAGTGGACATTCTTTCTCATATTGCCAGAGAGTCTGTACACAAATTGAGACAATAACACCATTGAAAGATTCTATCTCGTTTTTTCCTTTCGCCTTCCTTGAACTGTCAAATTGTTTGATTTGCAGTCCTTTTTTATTTCTGTATCAATCAATGAATCTCCTGCTGCAGTTTCCTCTTGACCTCGAGCTTGTTTCCTATAGTGCCGTGGTCCAAATACAACTGGGGAAACTTCCTGGAGAGGGCAGAGAGCTAAACTTATCTGTTTACACTACAGTGCAAATGCAGGTACCATTTATCAAAATGTGTAATCACTTGGTTAGAAAATCAGCTGATTTGCAAGTAAGTCATTCAACTATATTGTCTGGAAAACGACTAATGCGCCCACCAAACAAAAACAGTACACAGAAAGTGTTCATCTAACATGAATATGAATGATTTGTCTGTTAAACTCATGCTGACAGCAGTAGCTTTAATTAGATTCTCACTGGTTCATTGTACTTGCTTAGGGCAGATAGCGTCATTAGAATTAGAGGAAGGTTCCAGTGACTCACAAAGCATATAATTATTCACTGGTAAAATAGATACACTATATTGCCAAAAAGTATTTACTCATCTGCCTTCACAGCGAACTTATCTTTTAGGGTTTAATATGGTGTCAGCCTGCCCTTAGCACCCTCTGCTCTAATTCATCCCAAAGGTGTTCTGTCAGGTTGAGTTCAGGACTCTCTGCAGGCCAGTCAAGTTCTTCTGCACCCAACTCGCTCATCCATCTTTATGGACCTTGCTTTGTGCACTGGTGCGAGGTCATGTTGGAACAGGAAGGGGCCATCCCCAAACTGTTCCCACTAAATTGGGGATATGGAATTATCCAACATGTTTTGGTATGCTGAAGCATTAAGAGTTTCTTTCACTGGAACTAATGGGCTGGGCCCAACTCCTGAAAAACAACCCTACACAATAATCCCCCCTCCACCAAATTTTACACTTGGCACACGCTTGCAGTCAGACAAGTATCGGTCTCCTGGCAAACACCAAACCCAGACTCATCCATCAGATTACCAGACTGAGAAGCATGATTCATCACTCCAGAGACTAGATCTCAACTGCTCTCTGAATCCAGTGGCAACATGCTTTACACCACTGCATCTGACACTTTGCATTGCACTTAGTGATGCAAGGCTTGGATGCAGCTGCTTGGCCATGGAAGCCCTAACCCTAACTCTGACCTGCAGGTCAGGATTTGCTGAGTGTTTGGACAGGCAGGTATAACAGAGAGTACTAAAGAAAAAGGGATTTGAACCAACCTACAGGTCCTTTCTGGACACTTTACAGACTATCCCCTTCTTCACTTCATCCTGAAGTAGGGCAGACCACTCTAGAAATAAGCATTCATTAGCTGAAAACAGTACTAGGACATCAGGGATTAATATAATAATAATATTTTGATATATTTAATATTTTGGTTTGTTATTTAGGGCAGAGTTTTGTGTTATATTTGCATGCTAACTTCAGTGAATATGTTCTGTACATCTTCACCTAAATTCATCCTTGTCTTGAACCTCTTTACTCCACCCCCACTGTTTCTGATACTAGTTGTTAGATGAGCTAATAAAGCAGCCACAGGAGTAACCCCAAGCTCAAAGCTCACTGACTGAGCGCTGATGGTTCCAGTTTAGGATCCAGCTGCAGGAAGTTTATGTGTCGTCCGTGATCTACAGCATTAAGCCCTCTAACTGTGCAGTGCAGAAGTGGATGACAAAACAATGAAGCGCAGAATGAATCTGTATCCGACTCGTCGTATGGAAGTCATTATCAGAAAAGCTAAACATTCTGACAGGAATGTCACTATTTAAATTCCTAACTTCTTTTGCAGTGAAGTGAAAGTAACTGTTTAAAATAATTAAAACCTGTCACTGTAATGGTTGTTTTTGGGGAAAAAACTCCTTTGGTACACTTTCCAAGGTGCACTTTGTCTTAACCAAGTTTTCAACCATTCAGCATTCGGCCTATGCATACTGCTGTCCACATCAGCTGATGGACTGCAAGTGCAGTCTTTGCCTTCTCATTACTTAAAGAGTTCGACAGAAAAATAGAATATGAAATGGGGCTTAAGAGTCTTCAATCTTGATTTGGAAATTCCTTTGAGACCAGGTTTACACTCAAGCAGGAATACCACTTAATGAGAATCCCTTAATAAAGCAGTAATATGCCTCTTCATGGCATCCCTCTGGACATGCCCATGCTGGTTTTCCAATATGGTGAAAACAACCTTTTGCCTTTAATCTAAAAAGGAACAGCAAGGTTCCAAATTAAAATAAGGAATGCTGACAGACCTCAGAGTCACCAAATGAGATGCCTGAGCAGAGACCCTGGGGTTAGGATATAGCGCTCCTAAACAGCACCACTAAGCTTGATCTTAAAGTAAAGTCCATAACAAGCCTGAAGCTGTACTTCAAGCTTTAGATGATATGTATATCTAAGACTGCTAAGACTGATTAATGAGCTATAGCTGAGGGCAACAGAAGTGTTGATCTAATAATGGTCCGAGGGGACAATTGAAGTAATCACCAAAGCTTTTATGTCAGAGCAAATCTGATGTTTCACTAAAGAGCAATTACAACAATAAACTGCTGGGAGCTGTCAAACGATCACGTCAAGTCAGTCAAATCAATTATTGTTCATCCTCCTTCATAAGCGATGTTGAGATACATGAGTGTGGACCAACTAGGTCTGAAATTGTGTAAGAATACACACTTTCTAAGACCTAATGTTTTTTTTATATTCTGAGTCTTTCTAGGCAACACTCGAATTATCCTTCAACCTTAATAAACACGAAGCAGAATCAAAGAAGTATTTATTCATATAATTAATCATTAAGGAAAATGTGCTTGGTATAAACTGAACATAACATAACAAAATTTACATGTAATCAAATTACTTAAAGTCTGCATTTTAGGAATAAATATATATATTTTTAGTGTATCTGATTATGTTTCATTTTCCATTTTGTGGTGAAAATGAAGTAGTAGTAAATGTTAAATGGTTCTTTTTCAGAAACAAACCTAATCAAAGAAATGCTTGTCATTGTATTTGTTCCCCGGCCTCAAATGGGAAATTGGCAAGCACCTCCAGATGCTTTGTCTTTTACTGGCAAATAAGCACATCCACTCATGTAGCAGCAGCTCATTTTCCAGATGCTTTTTAGATGAGGTAATACTCAGTGATTTAATCTGCCCTTTCATCACGTACCACCAGGATCATTTATTGATCAATGTCTATTTAGAAACAGCTGCTGCTATAATGCTGTATAAGAATCAGATTAGAAGAGCAGTTTTCTGCTGTTGACAGATTTTTGTTTTAGACTCAAGAGACGTTCGTTGAAAGAGTATAACGTGGAGGAGGAAAAAAAATCAAACAAATCAATAAATTACCGTCCACCTAAAAGCTTAAATGTGACTCGACTTGAAAGTGATGGTGCACTGGAATCCTGCACATTCAGGGATTGCGGAAGGGACCATTTCCATCCATTGTGTTTGGTGCACATAAACAACATCCAACTGAAGCTTTTTCCTGTAAGAATAAACCTGTCTGAAATATTCATTTGTTTTTCTTGAGTGATGCTTTTTGAAAAAGAAGAGAGCATTCCTGTTCTGCTTAGTTCAGTTATTGTAATTTCAGCATCCTGACCTACGTATGTCATTTGAAATTTTGGTAACACTTTATAATACGGACTGTAGCAAAGCTTCTAATCTCCCTGTAATTAAATGGAATTTCAATGTATTTTATTTGAAATTACAATGTAATTATATTTCCTACAAATAGTTAAAGTCATTAATTATAATGGTTAATGACTAATTATATTCCTTATGATAATTGTAAGTGAATTTAAATGGTTTTTAAGTAATTGTAAATTATGTGGAAGTAATTTTACATAGTACATGAGTAATCTTTAGTATTGCATAACTTCAGGTATTTTACAGGAAAGCAGACATAAATGATACTAATAATAAGTATTGCATAATTTTTGCGAAAAAACAAACACTGGATAATAGACATCCATCAAGCGCATTCATTTAATGAATATTAAATAAAAATGAAAAATCAGAGCAATAAGAATTTACACATGTAAAATACATCGAGGTATGCACTACTTAAAATGGCTTATGTAGTACTTAACTTTACTTACAGAATTATGTCTCTCTTCCTATAAAATAACCAAAGTTATGCGTTACGTAAAATTACACATTACTTACAATTGCTTAAATCTACTTACAAAATAATTATTTCTTTGTTTCCCGTATAAACATGACTTATTTCTCCCTTATTCCTGTGTACCTACCTATAAGTATTTGAAGGTAAATATAACATTATAATTTCATAAAAAATACATTGCAATCCGAATTATGTTGTTAGTCATGTGTTGTATTTTGAAGTGTTTACCTGAATTTCTTTTTTTTAATTTTGAGACAAAAATCCAGTTTCATGTGCAGGCTATACATTATGCTAACCCAACACCCTCTTAAATATGGATGCAACAGTGTTAAAAGTTCGTATGTTAAAAGGAAAGGTTGCAAAGTGAATGTCCCAATGTTCCCAGTAATTTCTTCCCTAGTGGACCCAGGATATGCTGGAGAATGTCTATCTCTTAGTTGGCTTGGGAACATCTCTTCATCCCCGCCGGGTTGAGCTGGAAGAGGTGGCCCAGAGACAGGGGGGGGTCTGGGCATCTCTGCTTAGACCGCTGGCCCCACAACCCAGACACAGATAGACATCAGAAAATTAAATGTTATTGAACGTTGGCCTCTTAGTACCAACTGAACATAAACACCTCAGCCAAACCCGAGCATCGTTGGTGACCATGTCCATCCTTTTATGACCACAGTTCATCCATCTTCTGATGGCTGCTTCCGGCATAATAATACACCATGTCACAAAGCTCAGATCATCTCGTAAGTGTTCACTGTACTCAAATGGCCTTTACAGTCACCAGATCTCAATCTAACTGAGCACCTTTGGGATTCGCTGGAACAAGAGATTCACATCATGGGTGTGCAACTGACAAATCTGCAGCAACTGCGATGCTATCATGTCAATGCTGAGCAAAAAGCTCAGACTTTTGGACATTTAAGCCTTACGAGTATCATCATTCTGATCCTTCTTTTGCATACCACTAAAAACCACTGATCCATCCCTTCCCAATGGCCCTTAGGATTAACTTACCACAGAAATATGGACAGCTAATGATAGGTGCATGTATCTAAATCTTCTGTTGTAGACTTCGTATGTTAATTAATCATTATCACACTCTTGAAACTACTGGTAGACTTGTGTTACCAGTTTTCATTAGTGGGTAAGAAGGGTAACTTTCCTGAAACAAAGAGAAACAGCTTGTGTGTCCTTCTGTGCTTCTATAAAAGACAATTGTTATTAAGTGGTATAGCCTCATTGGAGCCAGGGGACTTGTATAGCAGAGGCAAACAGCAAACTCCCAACAATAGTCATTATATGAGAACAATAACCACTTCAGATATAGTGAAGCCCACTATCCCTGTGTTCCCAGCTCACTTCATCATTTTCTTGTTCTGCGTGCAGCACAATAATTCAGCATTAATAATAGGACTTGGATATGTTTAGAGATAAGCAAGCAGGGTGGGATGGGGGTCTGATCTGTCACTCAGCACTTTTCTTTCTTTGGCCACTGTGATGAGGGATACATTCTTCAGTGTTTCCAGCCAAGGATCACAATGACTCTTGTGTCAGGAGCAAGTATTTTAGAAACTGTACAAAAATAAATAATGAAAAAAGCTGATTTAACAGTGGATTAAAGACTTTAACAGATTATTAACATGATGAAACTTGCAGATTGTGTAAATTAGCATTTATTTTGAGCTACATGTCTAGCCACTTTATAAATGCTCTCTAATGACTACAATTTGCAGGGCTGTGCTTGGCATACAATGGAGGCATTCACTAAAAATAGCTTAAAACACGGTGGATGAGCGTGATGTCCAGTTGTGGGCAATAAAACCAAAACAATGAACTGAAAGACGTCAAAGGCGCCATTAAGCTTTAAACATCCTGTATCAGATTGCCCAATGGGACCAGTGACCTCCTTGATACACCTGACCTGACCTCAACCCACCATCCTGAAATCTGAACAAAAACAGGGTACATCCAGCAATTCATTGTCACTTTCTCAGACGAACAATTAAAAAAACTCAACTGTACGCAACTTCCTCTCCTTTTCTACTCTGCACTTAGGGGTCACTATTATAGCACACCTGAAATTCTCACTCAAGTGTATGTGGTTGTATTGTGGGAAATGTAGGTGACAGGTATTGAGAAGTAAAATAATGAAATTCAAATAATATTAGCGTTATACGACCAGAGTATTCTTTTAATTAAGAAGTGCACTGGCTCTGCTCCCATGTCGTCATGTGTATCGATGACTGATTAGGAATCTTACTAAGATCAAAGGGTTTGCTGTATTTGACCTCAGTGTGCAGTGCTGAGGAGCACATGGTCTTCTGTGGAATACATTAATGTGTCAGAGAGATTTTAAATTAAGCCCATTCAGACTTATTGTGCAGCTCAAATGCATCTTCTTTTAAGAGTCCCGACTTTTGTTTTGCCAAGATAATCTCTCCCACTTTCTTGAATTTACTACATGACAGTGTGAGTCTCTGCTGTATTTTTCCTTTTGTGGTCAGGCTGCAGGCAGCCCTCCTGTTATTCTGCACAGCTGTGGAGCCTGACTAGAAACTGCCTCCTCTGCTCCTCCAGTACATCGAAGCTGTCATGAAAGGCCGCACAGAGGACCTCATCCCACAATACCACATCATAGCCTGAACGATATGTGTGTCACATATTTCCTGTTCTGCCATTTTTGGTGTGTCATCACAGTGTAGTAGTCTTGCTAATATTGTAAAGGATATGCTTTCACACATGGGTCGCTAGATTCCATTTTTGGCTACTACCGTGTTGAGTGTTTTGTTGTTTTATGAGCCAGAAGTGACTGTATTTGTACAAGAGGGTGACGTTATCAGCTAATGCTAGTTAATTTGTTTATCAAGCTATATGCATAACTATATGGGTGTGTCACACAGCCATAGATAACTGCTAATCAGTGCTACGTAACGTACAAATAAACATTTGTGTGACTCAGCAAAACTGGAATACAGAAAAGCTGTAATTCACAGCATTGACTGTTCCACTGAAATGCTCTGGGTGTCCTCAACATTCCCGAGGTCCAGTTCTAGCAGATATCTAGCAGGTACCTGTACAGTGGCTCAGAGAGGTCAAATGCACTGCACCTAAAAAAAATAAATAAATAAAAAAAACCCACAAATATCAGGAAGAAAAAAAAATGGATCAAGGAACAAAGCGGAAGTGTTTTTGGGGAGATGATAATGTGATGGAACAGCTGCTAACAGTTGCTAATAGTACAATGAAAATAACAGACTGTATCTGTAGTATTACACGAATCGTGTTTCAAAATAAATTAACTGCTTTTTTTTTATTCCTCACAACACCAAAAGAATCCTCCCCTTCTTTTAAACATGTCTCCGTTCAGTCGTTCTCATGTTTCGGATTCTGTCACTTCCGCAGCTGTTCCATCATGTTATTGTCACCTCCCAAAAATAATGACCACCTCGTTTTTTTATTATGTTCTGGTACATAAAACCTGAAAATTGAGGGAAGCTGTAGTCTCTTTTTCATTCTTTTTCACATGACCATATCTCTGTTTGTGAGTGTGCTTGGTACATGCAAGGCATCCAGGCAAGTCTAAAATGTCCCTTGACCTCCTGCATAATCATGTATTTATACAACTAGATACTGTACACAGATGGATGAACACCAGCATGACAAATACTACATTGCAAGGGAAATACCAGAACTGATTCAGTCATGCATTCGGTCTGTTTATTTTCTGGAAGCTCTGAGCTGCCCAGTAGTCCCACCAATGGTGTCACTTGAGCTATCTCTCCTCTCCACCCACTGGATTCCACCCAGCTAATCCGTCCTGCAGTATATACATATACTCCCAGCCTTCCATCCCACCTTAGACACAGTTTGTGCTGAGTGTCGTAGCTAGTTGTATTCTCACTCCTTTTGTTTGGCTGTCTAGTTTTTGTAATAATTTTGTAAAGCTTGATTTTGCAGTCACTCATTCTCCATTTAGTCCTTATACATGGCTTAAGGTCAGCTACCTTCTTTGGCCAGTTGTGAATGATGGCTGCCCATTGTTAGTTACAGCTTCATAGTCATAGACTACATTCCTGAATCCGTGGGATTCTGGATGGGAAAAGTTTCTTCACAAATGAATCTTTTTGATGTTGATTTTGAAGAGTGTTTTCTTATTGATAACTCTAAAGAGAGCGGCAAATGAATCGTTATGTTACTGATTTTCTCTCAGATCTGACACACATGCAATTCCCATCATACTGTCACCAAGTGAAAAATTGCGATCTGTGACCTCATGACCTCATCAGTAAGATAAACAGCCTGGAAATTTCTCTTGTGTATCTCTCAGCTTTGAGACTCTTAACTGTGCCCTAATCACTGGATTAGATCTGCATGGGTTTTGTTGTTTGTTTGATTTTTTTTTTTCAGCACCATTTAAGCGTGAAGTACAGTGATGTTGCTCATAGTTGTTTAATCAGCCATGTGATTTACTGAGCTTTAACAAGAGAGACTGAATCTGACAGATGTGTGTGGACCACTTGCATCACTCTTAACTTCAAATGTCCTGCTTAGTCTAATTTAGAATTATCCAAACATAATTAACCAGAAGGGCTGAATAACTGCTGGTCTTTTTTCAAAGTCTAGTCATGGATGAAAAATAATTTGAAAGTGAAAGTTGAACCACCGTTAACTGCTTCGATGTACTTCATAAATGTCTCCTGGACGTTCTAACTTGGATTTCTACCAGGAGAAGGTTTTTGCTCAAGAATTGTTTTCTAGCTTTTTATTCATTAAAATAAAATGAAATAAAACATTTTTTAAGCTTCTTGATAAAAAGAAACAAACAATCCAATAGTGACTCAAAATTATAATCTCATGCTCGTTGGTGCACCACTTCTACTAAGCTGACTCACTTCACCTTTGCCATTCATGCCTTTGTCATGTTTCTGACATGGCAGACAGGTAAGGGATAATAGCAAGCGTTGATGCGTTAAGTTCACAACAACAACACCAAGAAATGAAATAAAGTTTATACGTAAAATGCTCTAAATAGTTCAAAAAAACAAAAAGTTTTAAAAAATGTATGTGGTTCATAAGCATATATTAACCAATTTTTGTTCCATTAAATGAACGTCCTGGTTAGGCTTCTCTGTATTTGTCATGGCGCAGGTCAGCTCCTGTTCTCGTTCCTGGTATCCGCCCCGGGCGGAGCCCTGATCTCATCACCTGCGCTACCCACCTGTTCATGATCCGCAAGTAATCAACAGATGGTATTTAAGATCAGCGTTCTCATCTCTCCTTCGCCAGTTTGTCGCCTAACCACATGTTGGTAACCGACTACCTATCCTCGTGTTCGTTGTTCAAAGCCCTGTACTTACCCGTTGTTCTCTGTGCCTCTAGTTGCCACGTCTCCCATCATACCTCATCAATCTACAGCTCAGGACTCTGGTCTCTGCGCAGCCATCACTTGGCTGAGACCCACACCTCTTCAGACAAACACTTTTCGCCTGCCCTCCTGCCACCATCTCCCGCAGATCACTGAAAGGATAAGGTTGGAAACAGTTCTCTCATTTCTCACTCTGGAGCTTGCCTGGCCGTCTGCCTCCCCGGAGCACTCTCATCTCACCCACCAAGTAAGATCTCCTCATCTCAATCCTTACGTCATCCACCCAGTTAAATCTGCAAACCCACCTAGCCTTTCCCTCTTCCTCTGCCCACAGTCACAACCCGCTCGTCAGGAAAAACCACCTTTGTGTAGCCATCCAGTTCTGTGTAGCCATCAAGAAATCCTTCCCTTGTGTAGTAACCAAGTTCCCTGTGCCTGATATAAAATAAAAACACTTAAAACGTATTATTGCCTTCCGTGTTGCATCTGCTCTTGGGTCCACATTCTCACACCAGCCTCCGGGCCCCCGTAACAGTATTATTGTAGGGTCTTCTATTGTCGATTCTTTACCTTATCATATAAAGTCCATTGGCGTGACTGCTGTTGTGATTTTTTTTTTTATATATATATGTAAATAAGACTAAATTGAGTTGAACTGAATTGAATTGAAAAAGTTACTGCAGAGCGAGCTTCAAGTCCAACTTTTTGCAGGTGATGAGACACTAAGAACATTTCTTCTGCATTCTTAAGCACTTGAAATGAAGGCAATCATGTGATTGTTAAAAGTCACATGAGCTGAGCTGTCAGTCCTTTCCGAGACATTGGCCACCCCACCATCACATGTGCTATTAAGGTCACCTGGGTGTAGGTGTGATGCTGCATTCCATTTACCTCGGAAGTCGAGAGCTGGGAGTCATTCCCAAATTAAATGTGTTCCAGTTGTAAAGTCAGTAAAGCGAGGAAAAACAGGATTTGTTTTGCTCCTGCAAGGTAGAGATATTCTTGCATCACTGGCATTCACAGTGCAGTGCTTGTTTTCTTGCACGTAAAAACACGATCGTAGCACGTTCATGGATAGAGCCCGGTCAGTGCTCTGTATAGGACTCATTTAGCGAGTCAAAATACACAGCAGTAGTAGGACAGTTTTATAGTTTTACTAATTTTTATTCTTGGATTGTTACATCAGGGTTACTCCAATGCTGCTCCAACTTTCTGAGGTCGAAGCCCAACTTTAAAGGGGCATTGCAATTGAAAATTCTGACTAGGAACTCGTGAATCCCAACATGGAATTTCAAACTGAACAAACTTTATCAAGAATGGGGGTTGGAACGCTTGGGAAGGGATCTCAGGGGTGCATTGTACATGGCTGATATCTGGTGTGGTAGGCCTCCACTTCTGTTCAAACATAAATAGGACATAAATGGCCTCATTTACTCTTCTCTCAAACCATCTGTGTTCCAGTTACGAAATGGGCTGTATTTGTTTTACACCAGATGTAACGGGACTCAAACTTTCCAAAACTTTCAACTTTTGTTTCATCAGTCCACAATACACAATCAGTCCTCAATATTTTCCCAGAACTCTTGGGGATCATCAAGATGTTGTTTTGGTAAATGTACACTGCCTGGCCATAAAAAAAAGTCACCACCAAAAAAAAAAGGTCACACACTCTAATATTTCGTTGGACTGCCTTTAGCTTTGATTACGACACACATTTGCTGTGGCATTGTTACGATAAGCTTCTGCAATGTCACAAGATTTCTTTCCATCCGGTGTTGCATTAATTTTTCAGATCTTGCATTGATGATAGTAGAGTCTGACCGCTGTGCAAAGCCTTCTCCAGCACATCCCAAAGATTCTCAGTGGGGTTAAGGTCTGGACTCTGTGGTGGCCAATCCATGTGTGAAAATGATGTCTCATGCTCCCAGAACCACTCTTTCACAATTTGAGTCTGATGAATCCTGGCATTGTCATCTTGGAATATGCCCGTGCCATCAGGGAAGAAAAAAACCATTGATGGAATAACCATTCAGTATATTCAGATAGTCAGCTGACCTCATTCGGAACCGTGATAACAGGGTTCTTGCTTTTCGGAGTTGGCTCGGCCCTGGCTTATCGAAGATTAAAGAAAGCGGTTATGGCTGTTCAAAGCCCCACAAAGC